>JAGMWU010000123.1:79371-101000 GCA_018697195.1 Certhia americana | reverse complement strand
AGGCTCTGGAACACCAAAGAAATTCAGGGCTGCTCATCACTGTCATCCCCCTGCCAGTTCAGCTCCACACGGAACAATTAAAGAGAGGAATATTCAATTGTCATCCACGGCCTTATTTCAAGAGTCCCAGGTAATCCCCAAACCTCCAGATACTCCTTTTACAACCTGGAAGAATAATCCATGACATTCCAACTGCAGATACTCTTGGGCCTGAGGGAAGAGCCAGACCAGTGTGGGAGCATTTAAAAACCCCTTGAGGGAATTCCAGGGGTTCTGCAAGATTTTTTAGGGACAGCTTTGCTGCATTGCACGTGAAATTCACCTCCAGGTCTAAATGTTGAGTTTTAGGATTGTGTTTAAGGCTGGATTTAGCGAAAATTAGTGAGCTCTACCCCAAATGTGCCTTCATTTAAAGGATGCTCCAGCAAATACCTGTGGCACAAGGTGACCATGACAAAGCTGTGGCACCCACAGGGACACAGTGAGGTCAGATGGCCTCAAGCCCTACCTGGAAATGTTCAGGATTTCCATCAAGTTGAAGTTCAGCTTCCCTTCCAGAGCCACAGGCCTGGAGCTGAATCCCAGGAGAGCTCTGGAATTTGGGTGTTCCCAAAACCAGGCAGCTCAGTTGGAGCAGAAGGAGCAAGGAAAAGTTCTAGGTGGATCCATCCCAATCAGCTCTCCAAAGAATCCCCTGGTTTGCAGATTTCCCCCCCCCTTGTTCCTGCACAATCCTCAGGAGTTACCATGTGAGGTTTTATTCCTCACAGAGAAATCCACACCCCCAGGATCACAGAGCTGCCCTGACAACACATTTCAAACTCAATTTTCCTCCCTGCCAATCTGCTGGCTCCAAAAGCCACTCTCCTTCCCAGAGAGTATTCCCAAGCATTTCTGCTGAGGGAATTTTTGTCATATTTTCGTTTTGTTGTTGTTGTTTTAATTTTGTTTGTGATTTTGCAGGAATCCCACTCGTTTTCAAGCCACTGAAAAGCTCCCTCAGCAATGCAACTTCAGTATTCCCATTGAAAACAAGGAAGATCATCTTGGAAAAGCTGACCTTGGGATGTCCTGAGGGCACAGAAGGTTCTTCCTGTCTGTACACCTGCAATGTGGCTGTGGAGGAGAAACCTTGAGTCTCATCCAGCTTTTATAGAATCATGGAATGGGTTGGGTGGGAAGGGACCTCAAAGTCCATCCAAATTCCACCCCTGCCATGGGCAGGGACACCTCCCACTGTCCCAGAGTGATCCAGGCCCCAGTGTCCAGCCTGGCCTTGGACACTGCCAGGGATCCAGGGGCAGCCACAGCTGCTCTGGGCACCCTGTGCCAGGGCCTGCCCACCCTCACAGGGAACAATCTCTGCCCAATATCCCATCCAGCTCTGCCCTCTGGCAGTGGAAGCCATTCCCTGTGTCCTGTCCCTCCATCCCTTGTCCCCAGTCCCTCTCCAGCTCTCCTGGAGCCCCTTCAGGCCCTGCCAGGGTCTCTGAGCTCTCCCTGGACCCTTCTCTCTCCAGATGAACACCCCCAGCTCTCCCAGCTCTGAGGCCCCAGGAAACTGTTCCTGCCTCTGGTGAAACAAACTCTATTTCAATATTTAGAAATACTTACAGACATTTTACACTGCAATATTTTAAGTTGATCCAATTTCCATGTATTTATACATTCAGGGAAGGAGCCATTTTCTGTTGTTCATATAAAGGGGAATTAACATGAAACAGAAAAATGCAAATTAAAAGTTTCCATCTGGGTATTGCTGGAAACCAGCTTGGCACAGGAGCCACTCCCTTTGCCTCCTCAAGGCAGTGGAGTGATGCCTTTAAGAGATGAAGACATGAATTTAAATATTATCTGAGCTTAAAAACCTCTGAAGTTCACTCTCAGAGAAACCGAGCTTCAAGCAGGGGAAGGAGACCCTGTAATCTCAGCTGAGGACACAGCTGGGCACTTATGTAAGGACGTTTGTCCTTTAAAAAGCCAATATTGTCCCTAAACCCCCCAAATATTCTCTGGCTTTTAATGCAGAAAGTGTTTAAGGTTTTAAAATGTTTTAAAAATATCTAACTGATACTTTCTCCATGATATTTTATAGCTTTCAGAAATTGTTTTTGAATACCTGGTACCACTCCATCAAAGTTTGGGGTTGGAAATGTTTGCTGCATTAAGGCTACACTTATGTGGGAACAGAAACTTTTTTCCTGCAATTTCAAACTCTATTTTCATTCCAGTGTGGAGTGAAATGTCACATTTAAAAATTCAGCATGGAATGTGGTGTTTAAAAAGTTTTTTGAAGTTACTCTGTTGTCATTTTGACAGCCCTACTTGATGTCCTTATTGTACTTTATTACATCAGGCAATAATTTTCATTGTAAAAATTATTTTGAAAGGAGAAGTGGAAATGCGAAGTTCTTGTCATGTGAAAATGGAACATTTCAGCCTTATTTGCATGTTTGACTTTGCATTCAGAATACAAAGAGCAGAAACCAACACAATTCTGCTGAAAACTTGGATTTCAGTAAAACAGCCTTTTTTTTTTTTTTTTTTTTTTAAAGAGGAAAACACAGAAAATCCTGGTCAGCTACACAAGGATTCTGGCTTGGGTCGTTCCTGGCTGATCCCTTTTGGCAATTCCCAAATCCTTTGCCTTGGCTTTGCTCTCAGTGAAGGTACAAACACTCCTTGGGGTTCAGGTGGGAGATGTTCACCTCAAATATTCCATATGTCCAGTAATCCCCAAAGAAGGTCTGACCACATCAGAGGAGCTCTGGGAAGGGCTGGGAATGAAAATCTCTTTGACCACTCCAAGATGCCCTGGGGAGGGGGTGGAGGATTCCAACCTGCTCACATCAGGCCTGGCTTGCTGGGAAAAAAATCCCAAACCCTAAAAAAGGCCGCTTTAATATTAAATATTTCCACTACCAAGCCTTGCTGTGTTACTGAGAGCCTCGGGTGTGACAGAGCTGGTTCTTGTAGCCACAGCTCTCTTTTGGAGAGCACCAGCCCGTGCTGCCCTAATTAAACAGGTGGAAAATAGAGGTGCATACCAAGAAATCCTTAGTATCAGTGACATTTTCATCGCACTTCAGTTCATTAAATGCTCTCATTTTTGTGCTTTACAGCCTCCCTGCTCTGTGCTGGTTGAATTCACCTGTTTTGTAGCATGGGGACAAAACCTCACTCAGCTCATTCCTATCTAAACCAGGTGCCTGGAGCTTCCAGGCTCTAAACAGGCAGGGGTTTGTTTGTTAAATCCTTGGGAGAACTTAATTCTCATAAATACCTGCCTGCAGGAACCCCCAGAGGATGCCCTGGCTGCTGCTGAAGGAGCAGGGCCATGGGGAGGGGAAGGACTTCAGTCCTCTCCAGGTGAGGGGTTCATCAGCAGCACCAGGATCACGGCTCTCCCATGGACAGCTCCTGGCAGGGAAAAGAGACACACTGGAAGAACTCTCTGGAAAAGAGTGACAACACCCCAGGAATGGCTGGAGCTGTGTCAGGGCTTGGGATGGAGCTCAGGGAAAGGTTCTTCCCCCCGAGGCTGCCGGGCACTGCCCAGGCTCCCCAGGGAATGGTCCCAGCCCCGAGGCTGCCAGAGCTCCAGGAGCCTTTGGACACCGCTCCCAGGGATGCTCAGGGTGGATTGTTGGGGTGTCTGTGCAGGAACAGGGGCTGGACTGATGATCCCTGTGGGTCCCTCCCAGCTCAGGATATTCTGGGATGCTGAGAAAAGCAAGACCCAGGTAACACGTTGAAGAAGGTCACCAACTCACCTGAGATCTCTTCAGCCAGGGTAGGAGTGAGTAAGCAGCTCTGTGAGGCTGGGGTGCCAAAGCTCCACAGACAGTCCTACCCTCAGTGTCCTCCTGCCACGCCTAGCCTGAAAAAAAAGATCTTCTCCCCTTTATAAAATCACAAAACCTTTTTGGATTGGAAGGGAACTTAAAGAGCATCCCATTCCACCGCTGCTATGGCAGGGACACTTTCCACAGGACCAGGGTGCTCCAAGCCCTGTCCAGCCTGGCCTTGAACACTTCTCGGGACGGGGCATCCTCTCTATTCCATCCAGAAAAACATGAACTTAACTTTCCCAGACCTTTGTGGTGATTAATCCCTTGAAGGTGGCAAAAGAGATTTTAGAAAGAATGAATGTTATGAAACTCTGGGTCATTAATAATGATCTGGTTCCCTGCAGCCCCCTGGCAGACACACACAGTCTCCCGTGACTCACAGCCTCATGAACCCTGGTGTTGCTCCTTCTGCAAGGATTTTTGCTGTTATCTCTCATTCCTTACAATCTTGGCCTCTGATTCCTCTCACACCAAGAATGATCTGGCGTGGGCAGGGGCTCAGTGCTGTGCTGGGATCACTGGATTTATCCTTCCTCAAACAGCTCAGCACAGGTTTGTGTCACACAAAGGCCAAAATTCTGCAGTTCGTGCTCTTTCCTGCTCAGCCAAGGAGAGAATTTGGGTTGAAGATAATTTATATTAACATTACATCACCTGCAGCATCATTTCAGCAAGAATTTCTGGGCTGGAGAGAGATGGATGGGCTGCAGGAATCAGACAGCTTGGGGATGTCTGCAAGGAGATACAGAAGCCTAAAATCCAGACCATAAACCATGGGGGCAATGCCACCGACACAGTTCTGTCTTCTCCCCTGCTCAGAGACCCTCATGAAATCTGGAGCCCTTCCTGCTGATGGAGAGGAAAGGGGAAGACAGATTTCCCTCTTCCTACAGGAGCAGGTGAGAGCTGGATGCAGGAGGGGGAATCTGCTTTACCTTTAATTTAAGCTGAGGCAGTGCCTTCCTGAGCAAGTTATAAACAGAACACCTGGGAATCCTCTGCCTGGGCCTGATAACACTCACAGTTTAGATAACTACGTGCTAAATGGATCCCCCCGAACTCCTTAAAGGAGGTCCCACCAAGGGAATCCCTCAGAAAAAACACCACCACCACCCCCAACCTTGCAGAGCAAAGCCCCAATCAGGAGGCATTAATTACCCCCAGAGAAAAGCCTTGGGGAGGAATGCAATGCCAGAAATGCGGGTGTGCAGGATCCACACACATCCCTGAACACTTGACCTTCACTCAGCACTTCTCACCACACCCCAAGGCAGGAGCATCCAGCAGAACTTCATGCCTCAGGGGTTGTTCTTCCCTCTGCGCTCTGAGCCGAAACATCTCCCTGGCTGCTCTTTCCTTCTCTTGACATTTTGTCTTCCCAAACTCTCCCTCCGTTATTGCCCTCTTAACCTTGATTGCAGAGGAGTGGAGATCACCACTGGCACAGCAGACCTCGAATTTCAATATGTGTAAAATCTGGAGGCATCTTGGGCTGGGTTTCACAGAATTATTGATGTTGGAAAAGACCACCATGATCATCAAATCCAACCTTCGACCAAATCCCCCTCTTCCCTCTAAACCACGTCCCCAAGTACCACATCTGCTTGATTTTTGAGCTCTTCCAGGGATGAGGACTCCACCACTTTTCTGGGCAGCCCATTCCATGCCTGACCACTCTTTCAGTGAAGACATTTTTCCTAATGTCCAACCTGAACCCCCCTGGCACAGCTCGAGGCCTTTTCCAGTGCAATGCAGCAGGGAAAGAGGTGACACTTGGAAAACCAAGAGGCTGAGCTGGGTTTATGAGTCACAGATTTCAGTGAAACTCAGGTTTTAGGTTAGGGTTTGGGTTCAAGACTTCCAGGACAACCCAGTGCTCACACATCCAAGTCTATTGCCTGGGGCAAGACTGGGCCTTTCTACAAAGAGGGTTGGAAGTGCACCTGGAAAAATATCAATCTCCTCTGTGGGACTGTGATCCCACAGAACTCCAGGCATTTGTGCCATTTTCTTTCAGAAAAGCCCTTTGGACTCATCTGGGATTTAGCTGTATCATCTCCAGGCTGAATGGAGGGAAAGGCCCCAGCAGGTCCCAGGTGAGACCCTGCAGAGCCCCTGCTCACACTGACCCAAGGCACGGCCCTGCCACCCAAAATTCCTGGCTTTGAGAGCACCTCAAAACCACCAGGGAAAGGTTATTTGCACTACTGCAAAGTTTACACCTCGTGTCTTGTGAGGGGAAAGCGCCCACAGGGAATGGCAACACATCCTTGCTCCTTGCCGTGATTTTCCCGAGAAATCACTGCAGTGAAAAGAGCTGGAGCTGTGTCTGAGGGCATCACCTGGGTGCTCTGGCTCCCCCCTCGTGTTTTCCATGCAGATGCTTTTTCCCAGTGAAGAGCCCATGAAGACACGGTGCAGTGCTGGGGTTTTATCAGAGATCAATGGAGAATTAAACATCAATTCTTCATCCTAAATGTCCAGGGCCCCAGTTCACTGAATAGCTTGAGGAACCTTGGGATGTGAGTGGCAGCTGAGGGAGGAGGGAAAGGGGCTGAGCCTGGAGCAAAGGGGGCTCAGGGGGGCCCTTGTGGCTCTGCACAACTCCCTGCCAGGAGGGGACAGTGGGGGGGGGGTCAGGCTGTGCTCCCAGGGAACAGGGACAGGAGCAGAGGGAACAGCCTCAGGGTGGGTCAGGGCAGGCTCAGGGTGGACAGCAGCAGGAATTCCAGCAGGGAAAGGGTGGTCAGGAATCAAAAGGGCTGCCCAGGGAGGTTTGGAGTGCCCATCCCGGGAGGTGGCCAAGGAATTCCTGGAGGTGGCACTCAGAGCTCTGTGCTGGGGATGAGGTGGGCATGGGCACAGGAGGGACTAGATGGGCTGGGAAGGCTCTTCCAGCCTAAAGGATTCTGGAATTCTGTGATCCTCTCCTATTCCCTGGTTCTAGGCCAGGCCCACCCCAGCCTTGCCCTTCCAATCTGCGGTTTGGGAACTCCTGGGATCATTTTTGCTTTACAAAAGTAAATCTGAGATCCTTTTGTGTTCTGGGGCAGGCGCTGCTAAAGCACCTGAGACTTTTTGGTTCTCCCACCTCCAGCAATGACATCATTCCTGCCCCTGGAATGGCTCAGGGGGATTGGGATCTCAGGAGCCATTTCTGGCTGCTGGTGCTGTTACTTCCCATCAAGGTTCACAGAGCAGGTAAAAAAAAAAATTTGATTTATCTCAATAATTTTCTTTAATCCATTAATTAGTCAGACTGGCAATCAAATATTTTTCAATATTATACAATCAAATTGTCTTTCTTTTTGCAAAGCTTTCCTGTACAATAATTTCTACGGGTTTTTGTCCAAGTGCATTTAAAAAACCCCAATAAATCAAGAATTTATTTTCTAGATATTTGTTACTTGCAAATAATCCCTTATGAAACTCTGCACAGTTTCACTGTGGTTACTTTTCTGATAGAGGAGCTTAAAATAATTCTAAAATTAGCATAGGAACAATTAATCCTCAAAATCCCACTGTCAGTAAGTGGCCAGAAAATAATAATTTACATATAAAGAGGTGGGAAAAGCTTCAGGCTGTTATGATGGGCTGATCCATGTGTGAATAAATGCTCCCAAAAAAAGGAGCACTTCAAGGTTTTAATCAAGGAACAATTTACCTCAAAAATCTTTCAGCCTTGAGCAACATTCTCACCTGTAATTCTTTTTAAGTATTTAGTAGTAAACTTGCGAAGGTTTGGTAAAAATTGTCATGTTTGCAGAGATCTTGAGAGGGAAGGTTAAAGAAATATTTTGGTCAGATATTTTTGCTAAAATCTTGCACGCAAATATCAAGGAGCAGCTTTTTTCCAATCACTATTTGAAGTCAGTGTTGTAAATGGCAATTTCAAGGTTGCCATCAGAGTAGCAGATTATTAAAATCCTTATTGTTGTAATTAGTGTGAAATAAAGGCTGTAAAGGCTCTCAGAGAAGATATATTTATGTGTAAGTACCATCATAATGCATCAACACTTGACATCACCACTCTCTTCTGGAAGAGCATTGTGTCACTGTTTTACTGCTTTTTATCAGTTAAAAAAAGCTTCTCAAAGAGAAAATTAATGCACTTTCTGCTTAAAACCTTCAAACTTCAGGCCTGAAACTTCAATCCTTCCTGTGCATCCTATAGAGATGCACAGGAAGGTGCTTTTGGGAAGCTTTAAGATAATTTTCAGGGAATGTTTGGGAGAGATGAGAATCCCAATAAGGGATTTATTTCATTATTCTCTGTGTCAAAGTGACCCTCTGGGACTGAAACAACTCTGAATATAATAATTTTCTGATCAAATAATGTGGAAACTGGAGGCCCTCAGCCCACAGGTCTGAGATCCTTCACTGGAAGGGCTTTTCCCCAAATCCTGGAGGAACAGGCTGGATGTGGATCCAGAGAGGTCCCTGGATCCATGCTGGGAATCCTTGACAGCATTTCTGGAGCAGAACTGGAGGAGCCTTGAAAGTCCATTGCCTTCAGTGACATCTCCCAGAAATTGCCTCACATTGTCCCCCCTCGCACTGCAGGAATGTTTCCTGGTGTCAATCCCAAGGGAGTTGTGTACAGAGGGATCATAAATGGGAATTTGGGGTATTTTCTCCCCGAGGATGCTGGGGTACCAAGATGTTCCAGCTGGAGATTGTTGGTGAGAAAGGAAACCAAAGGGATGCTCAAGTTCTTTTTAGAATTAATTTGTCCCTCCAAGCAAAGGGAGGGATCCACTGACCAGGGGAAAGGACAATCCCAGCCTGCCAAGCCTGCTGACCTCTGGCTTGCTTTTCCCAGAAAAAAGGGAATTCCACCTGGAATGAGTTCACCTAAGCCCAGAACCAGAGCTCAGTAAGAAGCCAGGTAACAAAAGGTTCCTAATTCTTCAGGAGGCTCCTTTGTCGTTAAATCTCTCCATAATTGGCTGTGAATCGGTCACATAACTCCCCTGACCTCGGGATGGTCAGTGGAGCATTAAGGAAGAGAATTCCTCCGTTTTGGGGCTATGCCAAATCCTCCTCTGCTGAGACAAGCAAAGCCAGTCCCTCTCCTGGGCTGCTCTGCCGAGGCTGCTGCTGCTGCAGCCGCAGCACAGGCTCTGGGAGCTGCCTCTGCCCAGGATTTGGATACTGGAAATCTGGCCTGTGCTTTGGATAAATCCAGCCTGTTCCATGGGTAAATCCAGCCTGTGCCTTGGATAAATCCAGGCTGTTCCATGGGTAAATCCAGCCTCTTTCATGGGTAAATCCAGCCTGTTCCATGGCCAATCCCAGCCTGTTCCATGGGTAATCCCAGCCTGTTCCATGGGTAAATCCAGCCTGTGCCTTGGATAAATCCAGCCTCTTTCATGGGTAAATCCAGCCTGTTCCATGGCCAATCCCAGCCTGTGCCTTGGATAAATCCAGCCTGTTCCATGGGCAGCCCCAGCCTGTTCCATGGTCAATCCCAGCTCTGCTGCATTTATTCCCCTTCCCTTCATGGACAGCCCACTGCTTGTTTGTCCCAATGCTGAGACATGTGGGCTCATGCTCTTGTTTGAGGAGAATCCCAGAATGGTTTGGGTTGGAAAGGAACTTCGAGATCATTCAGTTCCACGCCCTGCCATGGAACACCTCTCACTGTCCCAGGCTGCTCCCAGCCCCAATGTCCAACCTGACCTTGGGCACTGCCAGGGATCCAGGGGCAGCCACAGCTGCTCTGGGCACCCTGTGCCAGCGCCTGCCCACCCTCACAGACAACAATTCCTGACCAATATCCCAGCCAGCCCTGCCCTCTGGCAGTGGAAGCCATTCCCTGTGTCCTGTTCCTCCAGCCCTTGTCCCCAGTCCCTCTCCAGCTCTCCTGGAGCCCCTTCAGGCCCTGCCAGGGGCTCTGAGCTCTCCCTGGAACCTTCTCCTCTCCAGACTGGATAATCCCAATTCCCTTGGTGTTTCCCTATAGCCAGCTTCTCCATCACTCCAATCCTCTCCGTGGCCTCCTCCAGGCTCTCCTCAGCAAGTCCCTGTCCCTGCCCTGCTGGGGAACACAGAGCTGGCCCCAGTGGTCCAAGTGGGGATCCACCAGAGCAGAGAATCAAAGCTGTTTTGTTCCTCTCTGAAATATCCCAAACTCCACAGGAAAACTTGGATCTCCTCCCAGGAGAGAAGGGCAGCAGGTGCATTCCTTGTATCTGCATCACTGCCATGATTATTCACGTTCGCTCCCTGTGCAATAATTCTATATTTGTGTAGGAATTTCACACTGCAGGGAGGTTTTAAATACTTCTGCTCACTGCAGAGCTGATCCCAGCACGGAATGTACTGGGAAAGGAAAGGAATGAGCACAGCAGAGGCACAGACCCTGGGAAGCACATCCATGTGTGCACAGCCATGGCCCACAGGAGTTCAGGAACAGTCTTTGCCTCCAGCTAAATTGGTCCTTACTGGCTCTAAACACACTCGGGTAAAATATCATCATTTATCTGCATTGCTGAGCTGGTGACATCAACACAACTCCTTGTGATTTTGGATTCTTTCCCTGCTGACCTCAAGGATTTAATTGGTTGGAAAGGACTGTAGATTTCTTCTGTCCACCTGGATTTCCCAGGACAGCTGGGGAGTCTCTGCTGAGCTGACCCTTGTCTGAGGCAGGAAAAGCCTCAGATAATTCCTTATCAGCAGCCTGGAGATGGGTTCGTTCTCATTAATTTCAAAATCTGCAGGATCAGCTCCCTCCCTGGGGCCTCCCCATCCCTAAATCTCAGCCAGGACAAAGATGTCATGACAAGATTCACTGGAGGCTTAAAGAAAGACAAATATTTGAGTTTAGAATGTCGCCGTTTCCTGATGGGTCATTTCTATCCCTGATGGGGCCACACAGGGCCAACACAAACTTTTCCTTGTAGAAATATTTAGCTTTGTTTGCAGAACTGACCAATTGTTTCAGATGGCAGTGAGATTAAGAGCTGTGCAATCCACAGGTTTCCTTAAAACTAAGAAAGAAATCAGTAAATCCCATCCCTTGATTCTAGATATAAAAAACACCCACAACTTTCTTGATATTAAAAGTGGGTTAAAGCTGAAGGGGAATTGCCTTCCTTGCAGGTTTTGGGTTCTACTTTTTAAGTCGGCAGGACAAACACCCAGCATCATCTTCTGGTCTCATCATGAGTAATTTCAAATTAAGCCCATATAAGAAGCCAAACTAAAAGGTAATACAGAAATGGGAGGTTTTATCTCCAACTTTTCCTCAGTCTTTGCGGTCTGAAACAGAAAAAAAGCAGCTGGCAATGCTAGAGACAGAGATTTGCTTGGACTAATTTCTGTTTGTATGAACAAAATCTCAGAGTAATGTGATATAAGGCAGATTGATGTTCAACCAGAGAGGAACAAACATCCTTTGATGGTGCTTTTATCCCCTGAGTAAATAACGCTAAGAAACTGCAGAGAGTCCTTTGAGATGTTTCCTGCTTCTTTCTTGGATCATTCCCACATTAGGGACACTCTGCTCCTTTGAATTCAATTTATGTTTCTTCTAGTGGGGGCTCAAAAAAGTTCAGTTTGAAAATGTAGGATGGGAGGTGAAACAGGACAAGCAGAATACAGAAACTGATTGCTCTTCTTATACTTTTAAAGCCTGTGATTGCTGGACTGTTGTAAGAACTGTAAGAAGCAAGGAATGTAAGTCCATATATTAATTTCAAGAAAGGCCTAATGAGTTTTCTCTAATACTATCTGAACTCTTGCATTTGGAGATTTTTTTTTCTTTCTATATTTATTTATTCCCAGTTGGAATGAGTCTGTAGGGACAACACATGGCCAAGGTGAACCTGAGCATGAGCTAAGAGACAAACATAAAACAGGGTCATAAAACCACAGAATTAAGGTTGGAAAAGACCCTTAGGATCACCCAGTACAAGCATTAACCCAGCACTGCCAAGGCCACCACTGAACCACATCCCCAAGTGCCACATCCACAGCTCTTTTGAACAATTCCAGGAAGGGGACTGCACCACTACCCTGGGCAACCTTTTCAGTGCTTTAAAGCATAAAAAAAATGGATCCTAATGTCCAATAATTTCAATATCTGAACCTGCCCTGATACAGCCTTGAACCATCCAGTGCCTGAAGGACCTGGCAGAAAAGATGGACAGAGACTATTTCCAAAGGCCTGGAGTGCCAGGACACAGGGAATGGCTTCCACTGCCAGAGGGCAGGGCTGGATGGGATATTGGGCAGGAATTGTTGTCTGTGAGGGTGGGCAGACCCTGGCACAGGGTGCCCAGAGCAGCTGTGGCTGCCCCTGGATCCCTGGCAGTGCCCAAGGCCAGGTTGGACATTGGGGTTTGGAGCAGCCTGGGACAGTGGGAGGTGTCCCTGCCCATGGCAGGGGTGGCACTGGATGGGCTTTAAGGTCTCTCCCACCCCAAATCATTCTGGGATTCCATAATTCTATGATTTCCATGAGAAGAACAGGAAGCAGAAGTACAAGAACGTGTCACAAATTCAGGAACTGCATCCACACGAGGGCCCTCAGATTTGTACTACCAGGTTTTGTTCTTTTCATTGTCCATGATTTTCACTCCAATGTCCCAAACGTCTTTGTGACATCACAGCCTGGGGCAGGATCATCACGGCTGGAAAAAATCAAGCCCAAGCTTTGAACCCCCTGGGTGGGTCTGTGTCCCTGATCACCAATGCTGCTGCTGAGGGATGACAGGGCTGAAACCCCCACCCTCCTCTCCCTCCATCCCAACCTTTCAGACCCTCCTCGAGCTGAGCCAGACCTTGGAACAGCCAGGAAATTGTTCTGGTTTTAGCTGGGGGTTTAAAATTGGCTGAGGAAGCCAAGCCAAAGCACAACACAAAGTTTTGGTGCCTGTGCCACCAAATCGTGCCCACACATCCCTGCCGTGGGCACGGAGGTGGGACAGTCCTCTGTGGGATGGGGCACCACCAAAAGCAGGTTGATGTTGGAATTAGGGCTCCTCCAAGGAGTCAAGACAAGGCTTCTGGGAATTTCAAATCATTTGCTAGACTAGAAACCTTCAGAATAAAAAAAAATCTCCCCCTTTTTTTCTTCAGGTGAAAGGTAAGGAAAGAGGCAAAAGCCTAAAATAATAGGATAAGTTCCCAACCAGCCTTAGGAGAGAATATCTGCAGTCTAAAATGATGGCAATTTTAAGATTCTCCAAGAAATGGTGTTTTCTCGGGCTACAGTTAAAGGTCTTCTCCAATCTTATTGATTCTTTGATTCCATGGATCTGTTCTTTGTTCGTCTCTTTGCTTGTGCTAAGGTTTGTATTGGGTACATTAAAGATGTCAAGTGCAACAAACCCAGGAGAGCAAGAAACGGGATCCTGGAAAGTTCATGGATACCTCAGCAAGTGCTGTCAGGGTGGGAAAGGAAGGGCAAACTCAGCTAAGGAATGGGATCAAAGACTCAGGGATCAGGGGAAGAGGCTCAGCCTGACTGGAACATGGGGAAAAACAAGATGAATACCTTTGGAACATGGGAGAGACAGCTCAGGAGGGATGCAAGGAATCCCAGAGCATCAAGTCCAACTGTTCATGCAGCGTTGCCAAGCCCGCTACAGAACTGTGTCCCCAAGTGAAAAAGCAACCTTTCAGCCATCCCCATCCCCAAGTGCACATCCCCAAAGCTTTAAATCCTTCCAGGGCTGGGCACTCCACCACTGCCCTGGGCAGCTGTGCCAGGGCTGGACCAGCCTCTCAGGGAAGAAATTTTCTCAATATCCAACCTAAACCTCCCCTGACCCACCCTGGGACTGTTCCCTCTCCTATCCCTGTTCCCTGGGAGCACAGCCTGACCCCCCCCTCAGTGCCCCTCCTGTCAGGGAGTTGTGCAGAGCCACAAGGGCCCCCCTGAGCCTCCTTAGCTCCAGGCTCAGCCCCTTCCCAGCTCCCTCAGCTGCTCCTGGTGCTCCAGACCCTTCCTCAGCTCTGTTCCCTGCCCTGGACACGCTCCAGCCCCTCCAGGTGTTTCTTGTGAGTGGCCCAGCACTGACCCCAGGATTGAAGGAGGATCCTCAGCAGTGCCAGCACAGGGGTCACTCTGTGCTCTGGGGCTGTGGCCACACCATGGCTGGGACAAGCCAGGTACTGCTGGCCTTCCTGACCACCTGGCTCAAGTTCAGTTGTTGTCACCAGCTCTCCCAGGCCTTTTCCAGATTTCCAGCCCTCTTCCCCTGGCCTGGACCTGCAGGGGACTGGTGTGGCCCAAGGCCAGGACCTGGCCCATGGCTTTGTTGAACCTCCCTCACATCTGAGGGATCTCGGCCTTCTCTTAAACTGCAAAGCAGAACTGGATTTTCCACTGTGTGTCAGGTATGGAATAATCCTGGGATCTATCAGCTCCTACAAGCTGGCATTTTATATTTCATTGGAACAGACTGGAAGGATCCAGCTAATTCAATGATGCCACAAAAGAAAGGCTCCCTTTGAACTGTGCTGTTATATCTCATTAGACAAAGTGTCCTTACTTTAATTATTCCAGATGATGGCAAAAAGATTAATTTAATGTTCTACACAAAAGATGTCAAGGTTAATGATTCAATCAGGAACAAAACTGCTGGCAGGGAGAAGCCTCCATATGAGAGATGTTTTGATATGAAATGAACAAAAAGAATTAAAGATTAAAGAATTGAAGATGGCACAATAACCCAACCTCCCCCACAAATGCTGTATTTTCCATTGAGGTTCTTCAAGTAAACAAACCTTTGGTCTCCCTGTTATATTTTTCTCCAAACAAATTCACTCAGACCTTTATTTATTCCACAAAATGCTGGAAAAAAACCCTTCAAACATGGAGCTGGTTGCAGGGGGTGGTGTGAAAATCAGCCTGTTCAACGGCAGCGTGTGTCACCCAATCTGTCCCTTGGCTCTGTGCCTGCAGGGGCTGTGCAGAGCCGGGCTCAGGGTGGTATTTAAAGCTCTAATTCATCCCACAATCTCCGTACTACAGGAGCTGAGTGGAATGAAGAGTTTTTTCCAATCAAATCTGACTGTCTGTTTTCCATGAGTGAAGAAATCACTGGGTTGAATACACCACGGGGAACTCCCCCACTGTGAGAATTGTCACTGCTCTCTGAGTTTCTCACTTCTGCTTAATTGGAGCAAATCCAGAGCAGGCCACCAGGATGTTCAGAGGGATGGAGCAGCTCTGCTGGGAGGAAAGGCTGGGAGAAATGGGAATGTTCAGCCTGGAGAAGAGAAGCTCTGGGGTGACCTCATTGTGGCCTTCCAGGACCTGATGGGAGCCTACAAAAAACATGGAGAGAGACAATATCCAAGAGCCTGGAGTGACAGGACACAGGGAATGGCTTCAGACTGAGGGACAGGAGGGATATATTGGATATAAGGAAAAAAATCTTGTCTGTGAGGGTGGTCAGGCCCTGTCACAGGGTGCCCAGAGCAGCTGGGGCTGTCCCTGGATCCCTGGCAGTGCCCAAGGCCAGGCTGGACACTGGGGCTTGGAGCAGCCTGGGACAGTGGGAGGTGTCCCTGCCCATGGCAGGGGGTGGAATTTGGTGGTCTTTCAGATGCCTTGCAGCCCAGGCCATTTTATGATCACATGGTCCTAATTAATTATAAAATCACCACTACGATCCTAATTTTAAACATATGTCTTTAGTAGAGCACTTGAAAGATATTTAGATGTTAATTAGGGAGGGATTGAAACCTCACTGAACTAAAATACTGACGTGCTCAAGGCTGAGCTTTGGCCCAGGGATGGTCACCAGGGCTGTGCTTTGCCTTGTCCCCAGATCTGCCACTGCACCAGCTTGGTTGGCCTTAGGGAGAACAAGAACCAAGATCTGGTTTCACAAGCTAAACACGAGGTCTGCCAGGTCCCTTGAAGTTTTGAAATTGAATCACAGAACCATGGAATATCCTGACCTGGAAGGGACCCTCAGGGATCATCAGTCCAGCCCCTGTCCCTGCACACACACCCACAATCCCCCCTGAGCATCCCTGGGAGCGGTGTCCAAAGGCTCCTGGAGCTCTGGCAGCCTCGGGGCTGGGACCATTCCCTGGGGAGCCTGGGCAGTGCCCAGCACCCTCGGGGAGAAGAACCTTTCCCTGAGCTCCATCCCAAGCCCTGACACAGCTCCAGCCATTCCTGGGCTGCTGTCCCTGTGCCAGAGCAGAGCTCAGCCCCTGCCCCTCTGCCTCCCCTCAGGAGGAGCTGCAGCCCCCGAGGAGCCTCCCCTCAGTCTCCTCTGCCCCAGCTGAACGAGCCAAGTGCCCTCAGCTGCTCCTCAGACCCTTCCCCAGCTCCGTGTCCCTCCTTTGGACACTCTCCAACAGCTTTGGATCCTTCTGACAGTGTGATTGCCATTTTTGGTTAAATCTGTGAAAGCTGGATGTAACATACCAGGAAACCTGATTATAAAGCCCAGCACAGCTAACTGAGCTGCTGTTCCTTGTTGCTTTTTCCTTCTGGTAAATGTTTGCCCCTTTCATCCTGAATTGCTCCAACAAAGCCCCAACACTCTGTGTTTTCCTGCTGTGTGGTGACAAGGGCCGACCTCTCCCTGCACTCCTCCCACAAAGGCTTTTGTGTTTCCATGTTGCTAAGGAGGGAAGACCTGGGAACTCTGTACCTTGTTGGCTTTCCCTTCTCCTCCCTCACGCCCCAAAATGCTCTGTGTGACTTCAGTCTCTACCCCTTGGCAGCCTCCATGAGAAGGAATGGATTCAGCACAGAATTTATTTTGTAGTTAAACAGCAAGAGAGAAGGGAATAGGCAGAGGGAAAGGTTTTCTATGCTGTGCTGTGAAACTACAACAATACCTGCTGGAACTGAGGTGCTGTTGAATTATCCCATGAAAGGGAGCCCAGGTTGGGGCAGTGCACAGCAGGGACACCTCCCCCTGTCCCAGGCTGCTCCAAGTCCCAATGTCCAACCTGGCCTGCGACATTCCCAGGGATTCAGGACCCTGTGCAGGGCCTGCCCACCCTCACAGACAACAATTCCTGCCCAATATCCCATCCAGCCCTGCCCTCTGGCAGTAGAAGCCATTCCCTGTGTCCTGTCACTCCAGGCCCTTTCAAACAGTCTCTCTCTCTCTCTCTTTCCATCTTTCTTGCAGGCTCCCTTCAGGCACTGGAAGGCCACAGTGAGGTCACCCCAAAGCTTCTCCTCTCTAGGCTGAACGATCCCAATTCCCTCAGCCTTGCCTTACAGCAGAGCTGCTCCATCAGCAGCAAATCCAGCAGGAAGAACCACACCCAAGTGACGAGGGTGCAAGTACAGGACAACCAATCCTGAGAAAAACTGCTGGCTCAGCTTTAAAAATGCCTGAGCTTTAATTAATCTTTTATGATTGATGTTGTATTTTATTTCCACATGTTTTACTGCTTTGTTTTCTGAGGTTTAGGATGGCCTCTAGTGGCCCACAAGATGTGCAAGGTGAGACCCCGTTTGGTGTGGCTGAGCAGAGCAGGCACAGAGATGGGACACAGGGACAAAGCCGGGCTTTGCCCAGAGAACAGCCCAGGCTGGCACTGAACAAGCTCCAGACAGCAAATCCTCCCCTTGTCAAATATTAAATATTAGATTAAATAATGTTATTATCCAACTTGATAGAATAAGGGAAATAGATTTAAGGTGAAGAAGGGGAGATTTAGATGGGATATGGGGAAGAAATTGTTGGCTGTGAGGCACTGAATGACTGGCCCAGAGCAGCTGTGGCTGCCTCTGGATCCCTGGCAGTGTCCAAGGCCAGGTTGGAGCAGCCTGAGGCAGTGGAAGGTGTCCCTGCCCATGGCAGGGGTGGCACTCGGTGACTTTAATGTCCCTTCCAACCCAAACCATTCCATGATAGTGTATGAGATGCATTTTTCTCTCTGCAAACAAACACTGAGCATTTCCCAGCTATAATTTAATTTCTTCTCTCTGAAAAAGCTGCCTTTGCAGAACCTCTGCCTAATTAGGGCAGTGGGGACGTGATCAAGTTTAAGGTTTGTGTTTAACAGAAATGAGATCAGTGAGCTCATTGTGGTCCCCAAAGGACACATCTGAACATCTCCAGGCACTGCTGGGACATTCAGGTACCTGAACATCCCCTGGAGCAGGGCCAGAGGGAGTCACAGCCCAGTGGGTTCACTGCAAAGCTGGAAATAGGAGGAAAAGTGGCTCCTGCTGTGGAACTCATCCCAGTTCATCCCTCTGTGGTCAGAATGGAGCAGGAGAGGAGGTGATGATCATCCCAATCTGTTCCAGAATCCTGGCTCAGCACATTTCTGCCCCAAAGTTGACTTGGATTTTAATCACAAAATCAAACAGGAATAATTTTTCTCATTAGCACTTTCCTTTATTTGAGAAAGAAAGTGGAGTGAGGGAATACTCCTGCAAAGCCACATCATGTCCATGTGCTCTGGGAGAGGCTTTTGGGGGGGAGGGACACCCTGAGTGACCACCTGGCTCTTCTCCCCCAGTCATTTTGTGTCACCAACACATTTTCTCATGGTCAGTAATGGCAATGCTGCTGTTGGAGATCAACTTGTTTCCCAAAATTCATCCCATTAACTTCATTATTTATTTACTGATTTAAAATCCAAATGCTTTTCCATTAATGTTGCCATAACCCCATTTTACACCTGAAATTTCCCCAAATAAAGCCTTATCCAGGCGATGTGGCTGCTCCTGAGGTTTTGAAATGGATTCCCAACCCAAAAGTGCTTTTTTGTACCTATAGTTCAGCCCACTGGGCACCCAGTTCTGCCCAGATAACAACAACTTCCTAAACTAAGGAGGGTTTAAGGTGTGTCAGCTGCTCAGCCAACCCACCTCAGCTTGCATTACCTGAGTGACTTCCATAACATTTGGAATTTGCTTGCAGAGGGAGCAGAGTTGTGAGGAGCCCAGAACAATCTCTCACTTGGACAAGGAGTCTCAAGGCAACAACATGACTTGGAAACGCTGCTCTGGGCAATATTTGACACAAAATATATTCATAGTCCTGGCATTTTATTTCAGCACGTGCACAGCAACAGGTAGGATGGACCTTGTGGTAATTTTTTCATGGAATGCTCCAGGGAAACTGAAATTTTGATGGAGGCGGAGGGTAAAGGTTTTTTTAAAGGGGTTTATGAATTTGCATTTATATGTCAAATCTACGTCTAAGTACTTTTAAGTTGGAATGATTATTAGCAGAGTGCATTCAAAAATTCCTGAAAAATATCTGTACTTGCGTGTGCACACAGTTCACAAGCAGGAACTCAAGGCAGAAGGTAATTAAACACTTTCTAATCATTGTGGATTATTTTGGGGATGAAAAAGAGAGAAAAAATACCCCAAACAGGTAAGACTTGAGCATATTTCCCATGGTGGGAGGGGAGGTTTGCTGTGAAAGGGGACAGGAGTGGAATCACACATACACTGGATCCTTTGCAATTGGAAGTTGTCCTTGCAATTTTTCCCTCTGAGTACCCAAAGGAAGGAGGCCCTGAATCTTTCAAATCGCTTTCAAACTGAAAAAAGGGAAATTTAGATGGGATATTGGGCAGGAATTGTTGTCTGTGAGGGTGGGCAGGCCCTGGCACAGGGTGCCCAGAGCAGCTGTGGCTGCCCCTGGATCCCTGGCAGTGTCCAAGACCAGGTTGGATATTGGGGCTTGGAGCAGCCTGGAACAGTGGGAGGTGTTCCCTGCTCATGGCAGGGGTGGAATTTGGATGGGATTTCAGGTCCCTTCCCACCCAAACCATTCCATGATTCCATGATCATATGACACCTGGATCTGGCAGCAGTGGGGCCCAAATTTTTCCTAGGAAAAGTTCAGGGAGAGACTTTTTAACACTTGCTGGGATTGTGCCCAAACTCCATTATTTGGATAAGCACAACCCCCAAACCCATTATCTGCAGTGATTTCTTTACCCCTGACTGCAAATATCTGATATCTGAGATTTGAGCACAAGAAATAAAATGTGCCTGAAATTTCTTCCTACGTAAACCTGTCTTGATGCTTCAGCACTCAGGGGGAAAACTGCAGTCAAGTCTAGGAATACAAGACTATAAAAATTATTGTGGTGTAGGAAATAACCCCTAGAAAAGAGGATTCATTGCATTTTTAAAGCCCTAACCCCCCCAAATTTCTCTCACATAAAGGTTCTACCAATATCTGACATCATAAAATGCTAGAATTAGATGACTAAAGCAACAGCCATGAGGTGGGAATTCAGAATGGAAAGAAAAAACCAAAACAAAAAGAGAAACTTTTTACATGAGGTTATACAACAAACAAAAAAAGAAGTTTAAATCCAGACAGGTTGGATGGGGCTTGGAGCAACCTGGGACAGTGGAAGGTGTCCCTGCCCATGGCAGGGGTGGCACTGGATGAGCTGTAGGGTCCCTTCCAACCCAATTCTTTCTATGATTTTATAAATATAAAAATTATTGCATAGAAGCCTCTGTCTCCTGTAGGGCTGAGCAGGAACTGCTCCCTCCAATGTGCCTCTCACTGCTGATACTGAAGGATTCCTTGGGCAAGAGGGGTTCCCGTGCCTGGAACAGTCTTGGCTCTGCTACAACCAATTGCTGTGTTTGGAGCAGATGGATCAGGAGACATGGTTCAGATAAAAGATCCCAAAAGAAAAGCAGCAAGCTCAAATCTCCCCCAGAAACTCCAAAATTACACAGAATCCCAGAATATCCTGAGCTGGAAGGGATTCCCAGGGATCATCAGTCCAGCCCTGTCCCTGCACACACACCCCAACAATCCCCCCTGAGCATCCCTGGGAGTGGTGTCCAAAGGCTCCTGGAGCTCTGGCAGCCTCGGGGCTGGGACCATTCCCTGGGGAGCCTGGGCAGTGCCCAGCACCCTTTCTAATTAATTAAATCAACCCATTAATTAACTGAAAAAAAGGAAAAGAAGAAATTACAGAAGTCTTCTCCTCATATTCCTAATCCTTTGATTTCTGCAGCTCTGTGCTGAGCCCTCTCTGTTTCCAGCAGGTCTCAGGAGGTTGGTGCCCGGCGTGAAGGACCCGGCAGTGATCAGGGAGAAGCTGCCAGAGGCCAAACCCCCCTCGCTGGGATTTGTGGCAGCCTCAGAGGGGAACTGCGAGTCTGGAACAGGCACAGTGACAGCCCTGGGTGACAGATTGCTGCCCTGGTCCCCTCTCCTGGGGCAAAGCTCTGTGGATGAGTTGGCCCCGCTCAGCCCCTCGCTGGTGCTCGTAGAGCCCTCGAGCCGTGGCCCAAAGCCCCCCCTGACACAAAGGGCACACACATCGCTGTCCCCCCGCCACCAGGGTGACAGTGGGGACCCTCCCCAGCCTCCCCCCGTTGCAGCCCCTGGCACTGAAGGATCTTCTCCCCTTCCAGCCCTGCACATCTCCATCAGTGCCAGAGCCCAGGGTCTCCAGCGCAGGAGGAACAGAACTTGGGACCCTTCTGCAGCTGCCCTTTGGGCACTGACAGGGCTGGTGGCACCTGACACTGGGGACACTGGGGATCCTGGAGGGACCCCCTCACTCCTTGGCTCCAGGGGGCTGCCCAGACCCACTCAGTACACTAGACTGAATGCAAGAGCCACTGAGCTATTCCAAGAACCTCTAGGGGATGTGACCTCCTGGCCCATTGCTGCACAGCATCGTGGGCAGTATGAGGGCTTTTAATTGATTTATAAGAGTGAAAGATGATTTGTTTATTTGGTTGTTTGTAAACAGTTTTATCTAATGGGTAGATCATCATCCTTCTGGTTAAGGCGTCCCTGCCCATTGGCGCGAGACGGAGGTAAAAAAAAAAAA
>JAGMWU010000123.1:65961-79159 GCA_018697195.1 Certhia americana | reverse complement strand
ATATCCCTCAAACCAGGGAGATTTCACATGATTTTCTGGACACTTTTCCTCTGTGGGGCATTATTTGTGTCTGGTTACTCTCTCAGAAATTCTCCTGGGCTCTGGAATTGTTTCAGCTCTCTGTTGAAGGCTCTGCATTGCTCCCATGCAGACCAAGGGATTTTGGGGTCAATCAACAGCCAAAGGTTTTTGTTTGAGCACTCACTCACAGGAAACATTGTCCAAATTCTCCTTTTAGCTTTCAACATTGCATCATGTTCTAATTTTAGGGAGCCACCTGTGTCACAGGTGGGTTTGGGTGTGGGGTTCACCTGGCAGAGGAGCTGCTGAGAGGATTTCTGTTCAGCGATAAACTGAGACAATGCCTTAATCCAGAAGTAAATGAGGATAAACCAGGGGGGAACCACTTCCACAGACCTGGGATGGCTTGGATTTCAAATGCAGTTCTCAGTTAATGCCAGCAGAAGGAAGTATTTGGTTACAAAACCAACTGGTAAAACCTGATAAATCAATCAGAGTTTAGTGAACGTTCATTGACAAGGGACAGGCAAAGAATGAAAGTTGTTATGAATTCCTTCTCAGGCTACTTCATTCCCACTGAGCTTTCCTTTGCCTCAGCAGCACAAGTGCAGGAATTATCCCGGTTTCAGTGCTGAAGTTCTCTTAATGAAGTTAATTCCTGGCTCAAATGGTTTAAAAAGGAAATTATAATTTAACCTATAGCTTTTCTTATGGTGCTGCACTCCTCCCAAACCATTAAGGCTTTCCCTTCACTTTCATTTACTGGGTACAATCAGGAGTGTGTGTGCAGCCAGGTGTCCCTGGCAGGGAGGTGCAAACACCAAAAGGAAACAATGCTGGGTTATGTAAATGTGTCTGCTGAGACATCATGGAAGAACAGATTTTGTTTCAAGGGCTCACATGTCATCCCCTGCTTTATGTTCCCTTCATATCACAAAGGTTAAACACCTACTGTCACGAGGAGCTTTTGCACGGAAAAATTAATTGAAATCTTAATTTTTAACAGTATCATGCTTCCCTCTTGGTGCAGGTGTGGGTAGCTCTTCCATCCAGGATTTTGGGACTCAAACTAAAATAAGCAGAGTCCACTGGGCTGTTTGTATTTAAAATTCAAAGTGAAAACGAAGGCTGTGCCTTTTTGCTTAACCTTAGAGACCCCCAGAATCATCCCCAAAGCTCCTTTGTTTCAATTTTATTATTTTACTTAGGTCTGGTTTAGTTACCTCCAAAGCTGGGATGATTCCTCTCCAAAGTTGGGATGATTTTTCCCCCTCCTCTCCAATTTATCAACCTTTTTTATGCAGGAAGATGAAGCCAGAGACAGATCACGTCAAAGAGGTGACCCAGGCAGAAATGAGTTGTGAATCACAAATTGTTTCTCCCTTAGTAACACTTGAGGAAAGGTCAAGGATGTTCAATTTACCCAATTCTTGCACAACCAGGCAGGAACGGGCGCACGTCAGTCCCTCACATCATGACAGGTGTGCTTGAGGTAATTTCAGCAACTCTGGGAGGAACTTTTAATCCTCCTGTGTTATCCAAGCAATGAAGAGGGTCTTCGTATCACAGAAATTTTACAGAGAAATAACATTTATGTGAATGAATTCAGGCTTCTAAAGCCTATTTAGTTCCTTAGTTAGGAAAACTGAATTTACATTAATTTTTTTATTAATGTATATGCCAGTGTTAACTGGTTCTTTACCTGTGAAAAAGGTATTTTTAATATAAGCTATCTCCATCATTTACAAAAGACCCCTTGGATATTCAAAGCAGAACTGTCCCCTACAAGTTGTACAAGTACAAAATAACTTTACAATCCAATCAAACTAAACATTTCATTAATAACTCATAAAAACCTCCAGCTGGGTGAATTAGAATTGGTTTCCAGAGAATTTCCAGGCCATCCAGACAAACATTTACTTTTCTTCAGGCATCTGTTGGAAAACTGTCCCTCTAAACCTAGAACTGAGCTGGTGATGAGGCCTCTCAATCAGGGATTAAAACGATTTTGGGCCTTTCCTGAGAACAAGGTTTAGTAAAAATTAAACAAAGAGTGATGGAAAATGCAAATAGAAACTTATTTATTTATTTTGGGTTTACCTTGAACAAGAAATGTGGGGTTTGGAAGAGGTATGAGACGAAAGAGGAGCAGGATTCTGGAAAGAGAACAGGGACAAGAGTTGAGGAATGCAGGAGCCCAAACCCAAAGAGAGTCTGTTCACCTGTAGATCAATCCTGATCAAGAATTAAAAGGATAAAGCATCAAACTCATTATTGGTGATGGCTCAAAATAATTGGAAACCTTTTAAAATCTCTTCTGGATTCAGGGCTGTGGCACTTCCTCCTTAAACTTTATCCACTGCCTCATGGACCTGCAAGAGCCACACGTGGATTTGCTGGATTTTGCCACTTTATCCGTGGGGTTTACCCCTGGGCATTCTGACTGAGACGGTGCCAGGCTGTCTGTTTGCAGTTTTGGCAGTGGATATATCTTTGATCCCGAGGAATGAGTGCTGGGAAGGATGAGCCAAAGGAGCTTTTCTTATCAATCACCCCAGGCTCTTTGCTGCTCACAGAGACCCACAGAGAGCATCAGGAAATGTTTGCTCGTTATTCAGAACAGAGTTTTGTGCGGCTGAAATGTAAACTCCGAGCCCAGCCAAAGTCCTGTCTCCATGCCCACCCTGAACTTAAATATCTGCGAGATGAATGTGTGATTGTGGCCTTGGAGGGTGTAGACCTGTCCCCATTCCTGCTCATTTCATGCTCAGATTCACTCCCGCTGACCTTTTCAAGCAGAGAGTTTCTTATTTACCTTCCCTAGAGGGAAAGTACCAGGTTCTAATTAGAAAAATCCTCTGGGCTGTCAGGGACAGGTGTGGCCCAAACCTCCACCAAGGGCTGGCATTATGCAAGGGGCTGGAGTTTAAGAACATTTCCCCCTTGACCATCACACTCACCTTGTCCCCTCCCGAGTGAGGGTCACACCTGTGCAGCCCAGAGCTGCAGATCCTGCAGGAAGGATTTGGGGAAAATTTCTAATCTCATCAGAAAATTCCAATCTTGTAAGGAAAAAAAAAAAAAAAGGGATGGATTGGACGATAAATTTATCCCGATCGAAGATGAAAGTTTTGTGTGTTATCATTGTACTGTGCTGCTTTTCTGGTAAGTAAAATTTATTAAATTGTTTAGTTTATTAAAGACTTAATTTATTTAATTACTTAATTGAAAAAAAAAATCTAGTTTGCTTTTTTATTAGAAAAACTCTGTCAGTATATTTTTATACAGTTGAAGATTTTGTAAATTAAATGATGACCACTAAAACTAAAAGAGGTTTTATTCCCATCTAATCACTGCAAACAACACTGATGATTAAATCTATCCAGAATTTGTGATACAACTGAAAAACCCCAAATCACTTTGGAGTGATGAGCTGATCTTGCTCATGGTCTTGCCAATTTTTAGCAATTCTACTCATCAGTTAAAAGAAGAAAATAAGAGAGAAGACAACATTTATTTTTCAGATTTATTGAATACAAATACAGAGGAATTGCCAAAGCTGAGCTGATCTAATTTCATGTAGCAAAAGCCAATATATAAATTGCAACATTTGTTTTAGCACACAAAGTTAATTTTGTTTTCTGAAAAGAGATGAATGAAATGTTACTATTTACTTTATAAACGGCTCATCTACATTCCTCAGTTGAGTTTTGAAATCATAAAATGGGGGGGTGGGGAATCCAAATCAAAACTATTAATAGAAAATAATCAAGCTAAAAATATTTTGAGAATTTTTCAATATTTTCCAGTTGTGTATTTTTTGAAAAGGGGGGTAAAAATGACATTTTTAATGGCAATGAAATGACAGAGGGTCTGGAGTGCTCCAGTCTCTGAAATTACATTTCTTGTAACATGAAAACTAGCTTTGGAAATGTCTCTGAATTTAAAATCTAGAAGGCATTTAGTCATCTAAAATTTCATTTTTTTCTTTTTTTTAAATCAAGCTGGAATTACTTGACTTCTATATGGAAAAGCAGTTTTGTGGTAGTGGTTACTCAAAGGCTTATAAATTTCATTTTATGGAATAAATAGGACACTTAGGACTTGAAGTCCCATTGACTTACAGAACTATCCCAGAGTTAATTAATTAATTAATTAATTAATTAATTAAAATTACTAGAGACATTTTATGTCGGTGACAACATATAAAATGTCTTTGTTCACACAACCAGCAGCTTAATTGAAATTAGTTTTAAATTAAAGGCAATTAAAGTTGTTTTAATTCTGAATTAGAGGGGAAACATTGGAGCTAAACATTGCTTTAAAGTGTATGGGCTCAAAAACACTTGGAGTTTTTAATATTAATAAAATTACGCTAATTTCAATTAATTTACTGTGTCTTGGTAAGATTTATGCTATTTTTGTCTGAGCTGGTGAATAGAAATCTGCACGAGGATTCCTGCCCAGAGTCAGATTTTAACTGCAGGTGGAGGTGAAAATATTTCACTTTCCCCACAATCCAGCTTTGATGCAGAGCACGGAAACTCCTGTTAGGAATTTCTGACTGGGAGCAGGAAATCCCTGCTGCGCTGCAGTGATATTTGATATTCTGGTGAATTCTCGGTGGATTTACCAAATGTTTCTGTAGAAGGACAAGGGTCACTAATTCCAGAGTTTGCAATTCAATCTGAAGATTTTAATGTCTGCAAAATTAATGCTTAAATATGAATATATCCAATTAATGTTAGGAATGTGTGGTTCCAGGTTGCTTCCCAGAGTGGTTTGGGATACAGAGAGGTGGGATGTGGAGAGTTTAGCTCTGTGCATCACCAGATCCCTCTGCCAGGGGAGTGTTTGGTCCCCTCTTTCAGTATTCTGAAAAATCCCTCATAACAAGTCTATTAGGCATGGCCAGGAATGGCTTAAACCCTCCAGGCAGTACAGAAAAAAAGGAGGAATTTAACCATTCTCTAGATGTTTATATAGCGAATAATGTATATGGTAATACAGAAAATAATATATAAGAATACAAATCCAGCAAGGTACAGAGATTCCAGTATTGCACGTTTTAGGAAATAACCTACTTATAACTGACATTTATAGAGATCTGTATCTTTTTTGGAATAAGCAATTTATACTTATATTTATATTTATATTTAGATTTAGATTTAGATTTAGATTTATATATTATTTATATTTATATTTATAGCATAGAATGGTTTGGACTGGAAAGGACCTTAAAGCTCACCCAGTTCCACCCCTTACCATGGGCAGGGACCCCTCCCACTGTCCCAGGCTGCTCCCAGCCTCAATGTCCAGCCTGACCTTAGACATTCCAGGGATCCAGGGGCAGCCACAGCTGCTCTGGGCACCCTGTGCCAGGGCCTGCCCACCCTCACAGGGAACAATCCCTGCCCAATATCCCATCCAGCCCTGCCCTCTGGCAGTGGGAAACCATTCCCTGTGTCCTGTCTCTCCATGGTTTTTATGTGCATCCTTAATTCTGAAAACCCAGCAATGTTCAATATCATGACCATAAATGTACATATAAAAGACAAGGACAGGCCTGTGAGTAGAAACAAAGCTTGAGGAGCTACTACCAATTTACTCATTGCCATGCTGGCTGCCCCTTCCTTTTGCTGCCTCTCCTCTGAGCTGCCATTCTGTTCTAACATTACCACACCTGTTACTTGTAATATTCTGCTGTTTTCTAAGCCCTCTCATGAACAAAATACCACAGCATCACTTGATTGAATCTGGAATCCAGAAAGACAACAAAGGTTTAGGAATGGGGAAGAGACAGGGCATTATTTTTGTATATAACAGACAGAGCTGAGCCTTGCTCTGGGCTGGATCACAGTGACAGGTCCTGCTGAGAGGGACAGCTCAGTGCTTTGCTTTGCACAGTGCTCGTGTGGCCACACAGCCCCTGACAGTGCAGCTGGCTCCAGCTGGGTGCACAGCAAACTTAGGGGGTGCAGGAAGGACAAATACCTGCAAAAACCCCACAGAAACTCTTCCCTTCCATTGTCCAGCTGGTGAGTTGTGACAACAAAGAGCTTTTGTGTGACTCTCCCTGGCTCAGGTGAGACCCCACCTGCAGAGCTGCCTCCAGCCTGGGGGTCCCAGCACAGGAGAAAGAGTCCAGAGGAGGCACCAGGAGGATCAGAGGGATACAGCAGCCCTGCTGGGAGAACTGGGGTTGTTCAGTCTGGAGAAGAGCAGTTTTGGATTGACCCTGTGGCCTTCTAGAACCTGAAAGGAGCCTACAAGAAAGATGGAAAGAGAGGGAGACTGAGAGAGAGGGGCTATTTCCAAGGGCCTGGAGTGGAGTGACAGGACAAGGGGGAATGGCTTCAGAGTGGTAGAGATGAGGTATTAAGGAAAAATTCAAAGCATGATGAGGCCCTGGCACAGGGTGCCCAGAGTGGCTGGGGCGGCCCCTGGGTCCCTGGAGGTGTCCAAGGCCAGGCTGGACAGGGCTTGGAGCAGCCTGGGATAGTGGAAGGTAGGGATGAAACAAGATGGGCTTTAAGGCAGGGAGGAACCAAACAACTATGATTCCACGATGCCATGAAGTTTTTTGTGAGGCTGCTGGGATGTGATAGTGATTCCTTACACTGGAGAGAGCTCAGTTTGAGTCCCTCTCTGCCTTTCCCCATCCTTCCTCTCCTAACGGCTCTACCTGGGGCACGATCCTGCCCTGCTCATTTCCTGGTGGGTGTCAAGCCCGAGCATTACTAACGACCCTGGAATGCTTTACCAGAAGAGAATCTCCTGAGGTGACACAACCAACCTGACAGGGGAGAGACCAGGGTGTGATTCCAGTGACAAATTATTAATAGAATGAGCCCCTCCTTAGAACCACACCATAGAGATGGTTTAGAACATTTGTGTGCACCTCAGGGGAAGAGGGGAATTTAATTGGGGTGACAAACCCATGGCTATTGTGTTGTCGTCACTGAAAGAGCCATGGATGAATAGCAGATTTTTTTAGGTGTTGCCAATTCAGAAAGCTTGAAAAAAATAGATCGTGAATATGTAGTGCTTACATAAAAAGCAGCTGGAAAAATATTGAATTTGTTCAAAGTGTTTTTCTTGACCCCTATATTCACCTATTATGTATCTAGTACTCCTTTGACATCTGGGAATTACAGACATGACTGATATCCCTCAGTGAAATATATATTTAAATCCCCAAACACCTCAGTGTTCTTGAGAAGCTGTTTCAGAAAACTCTGAACAGTCTTTGACCCTCTTTTCCATGGAAAACTGGGGACATCAAAAAGATGGGGCTAGGTAGGAATGTGATTTCTCATTGGAAATGGAGGAGCTTGGGGAGTTCTCTGCTAACTAGCTTAACTGCAAAAAGCAGAATAATCTTTAAATTAATTACTAAAAATAACAAGACCATATAAAAAAATAAAGTGTTAAGAAGTAAGAAAAGGAACAAATTGGTACAGTCTGATTCAATTTCCTTTTTGAGAAAAGGTTTCAGCCAAAGGGAAACCCTCAGCTGGACTAAGAATTTAATCAGAGAATAAATTCTAACAGTGATTGACATAGCACTTTACTAAAAGAAGAAATCATCCAGGGTAGCGGCAAACCCTCATAGATGGCCATTACTGTTCTTTTCTGAGTTTGGAAGAAAAAGCTTGGATTAAAAAAATCTGTAAGAATTAATGCCTAGCAGTTAAGTGAGGTTGCATTTCAAATGCCATCAGTTGTGCACCTTAGGGACAGTTACTCCTAAATAATTTGAAAGATTATCTGTGGCTCGATAAAAGTTCGGAATCTTGCAAGTATTTTGGAAGATAGGATTAGAATTCAAATGATTCGGGAAAAAGAATTAAATGGCTCTACTGAAGTGCAGTGGGGGAAATTGGGATAACTTGCACATGCGAAGGCACATGTTCAGCTGCAAAGAACATGCTGGTTTTACTGTTCCCTGAAGATCTCTTTGGAGAGCCTCTAGTTGGACATGTATATTGATTTGAGTCCATGAGGAACAGATAAAGTGCAAGAGGCTTTGTGATACACCATTGTTGAAGGGGTAAAGGTCCAGTCAACTCAACCTGTTGGTTGGACTCTGGACTGAGTCCAGAGGAGGCCACCAAGATGAGCAGAATGACAGAGCAGCTCTATATGGCAGCGAGGCTGAAGCAAACTGGATGTCCAGGCCTGGGGAAGAGAAGGCCTCCAGTGGAACCCTTAGCGATCCTCCTAGTGCCTAAAAAGGGTTCAGCGAGAGCTGGAGAGGGACTTGAACAAGGATGGGGGCCAGGGACACAGGCTTGAAGCATAGAGAGGTGATTTTGATAGGTATTAGGAAGGAAATTGTTCCCTGGGAGGGTGAGGGTGACACAGGGTGCCCAGAGCAGCTGTGGCTTGCCCTGGATCCCTGGAAGTGTCCAAGCGGCCAGGCTGGACAGGCTCGGGACCTGGGATAGTGGAAGGTTGCCCTGCCCATGGACAGGGGTGGAAATGGAAACAAAAGGTTTTCGGATCCTTTACAACACCAAACATTCTGAGAATTTATACGAAAATTATATAAGGCAGCTCATGATCAGCAAATGGATTCTTCGTTAGTCATCGAGAATATCCAAGGAGATGTAATAGAGGGACAATTTAAATTAAAACAGGAAAAAAGAAATTCTCCAAAAGTGGATCAGAGGAAAATACAGAAAAAAAGGCAGTAAAACGAATTTTATATAAACAATGGACACACAGGAATCCATTTCAATGATCTAGAGAATTAGGAAGACCAAAAAAGTATTCAAAAAATACCTAAACCCAAATTCTTATACAGGAACTAACGTGAACAAAAAACATACAACATCCGCGACCATATAGGATTCATCTTAACAGCTCTGCTCGGAGGATTGACGTCAAAAAATCTAAACACACCACCAATCCTAGTCATGTTGCAAAAAAATTTCCAAGGTGACACTCCGGCGAGCCCCAATCTTGAGGCAAGAATATATCAAACAACCAGGACCAGGAATCCTCCACCTCAACCAGCACAGTCCACATCGCTCCCACGTGTCTGCGACTACAGCCTCTTCCACTAGAGAAGACATGTCACCATTTGAGAACAAACACCACAGTGACTCTCGACACCAGCAAACAAACCTCCCAATCGGAAAGACTCAGCCACCACAAGAGTGCAATCCAGCCCAACTGAGAATACACATGTCGGAGCTCACCACACCAGCAGGCAACGGAGGCCTAATCCTCCACCACCATGGTTCTTGCACAAACATCGGAATCTGCTCCAGGGACCACGAAAAATATGCCATCACTTCTGCTCTTCCTAGGAGCTCTAGTCCAGAGGAACTCCAGCCACTAAAGTGTCACCACAGCACCCCACACAAGCCACTGTTGCTCTGAGAAAACCTCCACAGCTGCTGGTCGAACATGTCCCACGGCTGAGGGTTCCGGGTTAGTTCCACCACCTGTCAACTGAGGAGTCACACACTTGGTCCACAGCAATGTCCACGGCAGAGGTCACGGCAAGAGTCCACAGCTGTGTTCACCACCCTGTCACAGTCGAGCGGAAGTTTCTTCTTTTCTGGGTGCCACTTGGCACACCACCCAGTCCAATGCGGATGTCCACCAATCTGGACTCACCAGCACCCAAGATAGGAACCAGCTCGGTATGCAGACCACAAACTCAAGCCACAGTCAACGCCTTCCACCTCTCAGCTAGGACAGAGGACATTTCACTTGTGACATCGAGCTAAAAGCCTGTCGAGCACAGCAGAATCTCCAGCACAAAGACTTTCAGGCCAACACTGCAATACAATCCAAGACGCTGGAACCTCCCCTGTTGACCTGTCCCCAGCCACAGCTGACAGTATAAAATCCACGACCACCCTGCTTACACAAACGGCATCCTCGGCTCCTGGCACAAACCCCAACTTTGCTACCACCTCTTCTCTTCTGAAGTCTACTCTGAGAACAGTTAACAAGCTCTCACCACACACCCCACAAGCTCATCACCACCCGTTGGAGACAAATCACTACCGCTGCGGCCACGTCTCCTCAACCTCGGGAACCCCAGAAATGAGCCCACCTCAGGACATGGAATCCTCCACTCAACACACAGTCCACATCGCTTCCGTGTCTGCGCTACAGCCTCTTCCATAGAGCCAGCCACGTCTCCAGTGGAGACAACACACAGAGCTCTCGACGCCCAGAAGCAAGCCGAACAAACCTTCCCATCGGAAGACTTTTCAGCCACCACAAGAGTGCAATCCAGCCCAACTGAGACTACCACACGTCAGGAGCTCACCACAGCAGCAACGGAGCCACCATCCTCCACCACCATGGTTCTTGCACAAACATCGACCTCTGCTCCAGGGACCACACCAGCTTCTGCCACCACTTCTGCTCTTCCTAGGAGCTCTAGTCCAGAGACTACATCCCGAAGTGTCACCACAGCTACACCCACCACCAGCACTGTTCTTGAGACAACCTCCACAGCTGCTGGTCAGACCATGTCCACGGCTGAGTCCACGGCTGAGTCCACCACAGTGTCCACGGCTGAGTCCACCACCATGTCCACGGTTGAGTCCACCACTGCGTCAACCACCATGTCCACAGCGGAGTCCACGGCTGAGTCCACCGCTGTGTCCACCACCATGTCCACGGCGGAGTCCACCACTGTGTCCACCACCATGTCTATGGCTGAGGCCACCACCATGTCCACGGCAGAGTCCACCACTGTGCCAACCACCATGTCCACGGCGGAGTCTACGGCTGAGTCCACCGCTGTGTCCACCACCATGTCCACGGCTGAGTCCACTGCTGAGCCCACCACCATGTCCAAGGCGGAGTCCACCACTGTGTCCACCGCCATGTCCACGGCAGAGTCCACGGCTGAGTCCACCGCTGTGTCCACCACCATGTCCACGGCGGAGTCCACGGCTGAGTCCACCACCATGTCCACGGCTGAGTCCACGGCTCAGTCCACCACTGTGTCCACAGCGGAGTCTGCGGCTGAGTCCACCACCATGTCCGCGGCTGAGTCCACCACTGTGTCCACCACCATGTCCAGGGCCAGAGGACATCTTCAACTTGTGACATTCTATACACGTCGAGCACAGCAGAAACTAAGCCCAAGACTTCAAGCCACCACTGCTATTCCAAGCCAGCCCCTGCTGGAAAATCCCCAGTGGAACCTGGGTCCCCATCCAAGTGACAGGTATAAAATCCACGAACACACATGCTTACACCAAACGGCATTCCTTGATCCTGGAACAACACCAACTCTGTACCACCTCTCTCTTCTGGGAGCTCTACTTGGAGACAGTTCACCAGCTCTCACCACAACCACAAGACTCACAAACCGCTTGCGAGAACCAATCATACTGCTGAGGCCAAGTCGCTCTTCAACATCGGAACCAGCACTGAGGACCACCTCAAGGACCATGGAATCTCAACCTCAACACCACAGTCCACATCGTTTCCCGTGGCTGCCGACTACAGCTCTTCCACTTAGAGCAACATATGTCTCCATTTGAGACATCACCACAGTTTGCTCTCGATAGCGACAAACCTCCCCATCGGCAGACTTCAAGCCACACAAGAGTGCAATCCAGCCCAACTGAGAATACCACACGTCGGACGCTCACCACAGCAGCAACGGAGGCATCATCCTCCACCAAAATGGTTCTTGACAAACATCGACCTCCTGCTCCAGGGATCCAACACAATTCTGCCACCCTCTGCTCTTCCTAGGAGCTCTAGTCCAGAGACTACATCGCCTAAGGGTCACCACCAAAATTCCACCAACCAGAATGTTTGAGACAAACTCCACCAGCGTGCCGTCAGACCATGTCCACGGGTGAGTCCACGGCTGATCCACCACCATGTACCGGCTGGACGTCAACGGTCAGTCCACCACTGTGCTCACAGCGGAGTCCACGGCTGAGTCCAACCCAACATGTCCCGGCGGAGCCACCGCTTGCCACCACCGTGTCCACGAAGGAGTCACGGCGGTCACCGATGTGTCCACACCAGGTCTATGCCTGAGGGGCCACCACACATGTCCACGGCTGAGTCAATGCTGAGCCCACCACCGCGGTCCACGGCTGAGGCCACGTCAGAGTCCACACTGTGCCACCACCACTGTCAATGGCAGGAGTCCACGGCTGAGGTCCCACGCTGTGGACACCACCATGTCCACGGACAGGACAGGAGTCCACGGTGAGTCCACCCTGTTTCATCACCTGGCAATGTATGAGTCCACCGCTGTGTCCACCACCTGTCCACGGCGGAGTCCCACCACTGGCCACCAGCACCAACGACGGCACAAGCTCGGCTAATGAACCACAACTCGCCACAGGCAGCGCCCTTCCACTCTCAGCTCAGCGAGAACATCTCACTGTGGACCCTTCTCTACAAGCCTGTCGAGCACAGCAGAAATCTCCAGCCCAAAGGGACTAAGCCACCACTGCAATCCAATCCAGCCCTGATGGCAACATCCCCCGTGACATGTCCCCATATCCAAGGGACAGGTATCAATCCGCGACAAACAGTTTTACACAAACGGATCCCTGCTCCTGGCCACAACACAAACTTCTGCTACCACCTCTTCCTCTTCTGAGGAGCTCTACTTGGAGACCAGTTCACAACTCTCACCACAAAACATAGCACCAACAACACCGTTGGAGACAATACTACCGCTGCGGCCCACGTCGCTATCAAAACCTCGAATCCCCAGCACTGCGCCCCACCTCCAGGACATGGAATCCTCCACCTCACCACCACTAGTCCACATCGTTTCCGTGTCTGCGACTACAGCCTCTTCCACTTAGAGCAGACATGTCTCCATTGAGACAACACCACAGAGCTCTCGACAGCAGAACAAACCTCCACGAACGCACTTCAGCACCGCAAGAGTGCAATCCAGCCAAACTGAGACCTACACACGTCAGTGAGCTCACCAACTTAGCGCAACGGAGCTCATCCTCCAACACTACAGGTTCTTGCCACAAACATCGAAAGCTGCTCCAGGGAACCACACCAACTTACGGCCAAACCCTTATCTTCTGCTTCTCATAGGAGACTTAGTCGAGACTACATCCCTAAGTGAGTCACCCACAGATACACCCAACCACAAGCAACTGTTCCGGAGAAAACTCCACAGTGCTGGTCAGACGCAGGGCCACGG
>JAGMWU010000123.1:32914-61589 GCA_018697195.1 Certhia americana | reverse complement strand
CGGGAGCGGCTGCGGGCGCGGCGGCGGCGGCGGCGGGCGGGGAAGAGCCCGGGTGCGGCCGGGGGCGGAGCGGCTCGGGCGGGGCGGTGCTGCCGGAGCAGCCCCTGGGCCCGCTCTCCCAGCCATGCCCTGCCCCCGCCGACACGGACCCACGGTCCATCTTCTCCCCCACGCTATCTTTTTTTTTTTTTTTTTTTCTTTTCCCGCTAAATGAATTCTTTTCGAGCAAACACGCTGCTTGCGTCCTTCCTGGGGACATGGTTGAAATGGCAGTTTTGCTGAAGCATCATTTCCATGAGTTTCTACAATTTATAGTGCGGCAATCCTGACACTTGCGGGGAGTTTGGTGGCCGTGGCTCTGCTCGTGGCCCTGCGATGGCTGCGGGTGACAGGGAGGAGCAGAGCTCTAGTCCCGCAACTAAAGAAAAATAAATTAGGCAGCGTGTACAGACAGATCACTGGATCCAGCCTCTCTTTCTGCCAGCAGACATCAGCCTTCTCCATGAGCTCAGTGCTCGGATCCCTGTTCGGCTCCCAGATATCACATTTACCACCGAGAATGCCGATTCGGTGCATGCAGAGCATCGTAGAATCCACACCTCAGTTGTCTGGTCTTGGTGAACCCATCCCTAACAACCCACATCTACTGCAGGGTGACTGCTCAAGCAAGCAAATCAGAGAGCCCCCAACCAGAAAAATATCCATGCTCAAAAATGAAACACAAACCACCTGGAGGATAATCAGTGTGTTGTGAAACTCCTGTGTCATTGCCAAGCCAAGCAAAACCCAGCACAGTGCAGGGCAGGGCACTCCCAGCACTGTGACAGCTCTGGCTGTTTGGGTCAGCAAACCCTGGCATCTCAGGGGACTTTGCTGGCTGCAGGAGTCCCAGTGTGGCCTGCTGAGCTGGGCTGCAGGAGCTCTGCAGGACTGTGGCTGTGTCCTGCAGGGCCACGCTCTGGGCTGGCCTGCCCTGACACTGACAGCATCTGGGATTGCTCAGGAAGAGGAGCACAAAGACAGGAAAGGAAGCAACAGGACAGAGCCTGGGGCAGGCTGCACATCATGTGGCTTTGCTGTGTGGCAGATTTATGGGTGTTGGGGTGGCTGCAGAGGGAAGAAGGAGGAGACTCAAGTCCAGTTGCATGACAGGACCACAGCCTAGCTTTACCCTTTGCTGTTGGTTAGCTCTCAGAAATACAGACATGCCTTCCTGATGTGTGGGCATTTCCCACACCCCAGATTAGAAAGAAGCAGTCAAAACAACCCTCTATCTTCTATTGCTCTTCCTAGGAGCTTTCCTAGCCTTCTTTCTTTCAGTGACTTATATTCATAGCTGCCAGGGCTCTTGTGGATGAAACATGCTGGTCCAAAGGGAGCCTCTATTGACCCCAGAGTTCAGGGGATGATCCCCAGAGGCTGAGTGATCAGTGAAGGCAGTGGATTTGGGAAGTCAGATTCCTCTTCTGCGAGGCTGCTCCAGCTATGTGAAGCTCTGGAGCAGATTGGACAGGACAAGGACATTTCTGCACAGTGGCAGGTCTCTGTGGTTGAGTAGGACGCTCTTTCTGCCTTGGTCTCTTTTGTGTTTCTGAGTCAGTTTTTCCTTATCAGCTCAGTCAGTAACATTTTTCCTGTCAATCCTTACCCATTTCACTTTGTGTCCTGCTGGGGTAGTTTTCTCACTGTATTGAAGCAGCAGGGTTAAGGTCAGTCCTGGCTTGCTGCTGCTCTGGAATTGGTGTGAGTGAAGCTGTTTTGGGGACCAGCCAGGGAGGTTCTGGTGTGCGGGCATGGGCTGGGCATTTGCAGCTGGCACAGTCTGAGCTTGCAGACCTGGGATCCCCAGCACATCAGGGCAGCTGCCCCACAGGACACTGGTACAGAACAGCAAGGGAGCAACAGCTAGAGAAGAAGACAGAGAAGCTATTTTCCCAGTGGAACTGGTGCTCACTGCTCTAGCCCATTTTCCAGCAAGTGCTTCAAATGTGAGCTTTTGCTGCCCAGAAGCACATGGCCGAGTGCCCTTCTGAATGGTGCTGATTTGTGATTTACAGCCAGAGGTGGGCAAAGGCCACCAAGATAACTGTTCTCATTCTCTGTCTGCCAGACATTTAGCTTTCCAGCAGCTTGGCACCTCCCTATAAGCTGCTGTTCCTGCTTTTTCCAGCCTCCTGCAGTCCCCCTTGATCTCCTGAAAGGGGTTGAGGAGGATGTGCCACAGTAGGAGCAGTGCCAGCTCTCCTGCCTGGCCCTTTGTTCCTTGTCTTTTAATTTCTATGAAGGGCTCTAGCAGTCCCTCTCCTCTGCTCTCAAGGACATTTTAACAATGACCAGGCAGAAGATTAAGGAAAAAAAAAAAAAAACTGGCAGCAGTTTTCTTGTCAGCAGCTAGCTTCCTGTGCTAGCTCCCAAGGCTCTCTCAGGACAGAACCCCACAGTCTCAGGCCCACAAAAGCCTCACCTCACAGGGCAGGGCTTCCTGAGACTCCACTGGTGGCCAGGGGCTGGCAGCCAGACATGAGGTGGCTCCACACCACAGGAGAGGTGCTCAGTCCTGGGGTTCCCCATTCCAGCTCTGGCCCTGACCTGGTGCCACCATCCCTCTTTTCTGCTCTGCTGATGCTGCCCATGCTCCTCGAGTCCCCTGCTCCCTGCCCCCCCAGCTGCAGGCAAGGGTAAGAGCTTGGCTTGGGAAGCAGCTATGGGGCTGCAGTCCTCCCCCATGGGGTGCTGGGACCCACACATACACTTTCAGGGCTCTTCAGTTTGGTATCCTGGTTCTAGAGCAAGTGTTGACCTCGATCCATTTACCTGGATTTGCTGGGAACTCAAGAGAAAGATTCCACCTGCCTCTGTTCTGCCTCTTTTTCACCCATGTATACAGCATGTTAGGAAGCACAGAGAGGAAGACACAGACAAGATGTCCCACCTGCATCACTCGTACCAGGAATGCTGTGCCTCCTGGGTGACACTGTGCCTGTATCACAGTAAATTACATTTAGATTTGACAGATAGAGCAGCAGGTGGAAGAGATCTGACACAATCCCTCAGACATACCTGCCACTCACAGCTGCAGTTCCCTGCGCTGCTGTTTTGATCACAGAGACAAATTGAGGCAGTTGTCAAGTGCTAACTGAAGCTCAGTGGATGGCACCTCACTCTTCGCACTGGCAGCAGACTGAAGAAATCCTCCCAGCACATAGCATCATTCCCACAATGCGTGGACTGTGGGAATTCTTCAGCCTCTTCCCCTGCACAACCCCAGCAGCAGAGGCTGTGGATGTGCAGCATGAGTGAATGCCATGGCTGGCATGAGGCCAGTTTCCAGGTGTGCACAGAACAGCATCCCACTGTGTCCTCTTCTGGAAGGAGGCACTTTCCCCACTGCAGTCCTTGGAGAAATCATGTGAAATGAGAATCAGTCTCCTTAGCTTCATCCTTATGCCACAGCATCAATAATTTAATGACAATTATAGTCCCAAAATTATAGGCTTAGCACATCCACATGCTGTGCATCCATGAGAACCCCGTTATCTAGTCAGCATGTCTTACCTCTCTGAAAATGCACAGACTTGCCTCTGTGTGCTGAGGCTCTCTGGGGTACAGCAGGCAGGACTGGGCAGTGTGGCTATGCCTTGGATCAAGACCTGGGTATCTCTGCACCACCTCCATCTCTGCTGCCCGAGGGCCCTGGCTCCTGGCAGGTTCTGGCACTACTGTGCTTCAGCAGCACCAGCTGCTCGGTGTTTCCCTGGCTCACCCCAGCAACAGGAGCAGCTCTGCAGAGAAAAGCAAGGGTGGGGCTGAAACACATCAGGGCACAGCAGTGGGGCCGCAGAGGCAAGACCCTCACCTGAGCCCAGCCTGGCTAGAGCAGGCCCTTAGAGAAGCCCCATCCCTCAGATGCAGCAGAGACCATCCCAGCAGCCTGCAGCCCCAGAGGCACAGGCATACACAGCCCAGAGGATGTTGCCTCACTGCGCTGTGCCGGCAAGAAAGGAAGACTTTAAAAACTGCTTTTTCTCCAATTTGTGTTTGGGGCATGCAATTCATTTTTTAAATCAAATGGAAAAGAAATGGAAGATTTGAGGGTTTATTTTTGTTCATCCCTTGTCCACCCCACCTCCAACACTCTCCACATGAAAAAGAATTGCAAAACTGAAAGTATGATTTCAAATGTGAAGGCCGTGGAGCTCACTCCTACTGCTGAAGAAGCCATTTCCACTGAGCACCTCTGCCAGGGAATGCTCAGCTGGGCTTGCTCTGTCACCCTGACAGCTGGTGCCCTGTGCTGGAGCTGCAGCCCTGGCAGAAAGGGAGTGATGGGAACGATGTGTGGGTGCTGCACTGCCTCCACCCAGAGTGAGGCGAGGACAAGGACAAGGCCAGTGCAGCTCTGGGAGCTGCAGTTCAAGCGGTTGGAGCCAGACCAGGACAGGATGCGTGAGGCAAAAAGGTTTCTACATCCAAGAGAACAGAATCAGCCATTTTCCCTCTCCCACCCTAAATCCCTTTTTATGCCTTCATGCTGCAGTGCCCCTCCAAGGAGTCTCCTGTTCCCTGGACAAGAGTGACCAGCTGTGGCCAACCTGTGGAGTCCCCCAGACCCCCCATTTCTCTCCAGGTGCTACTGGGCCTGATGAACCCTGAGGAGAGATGTCTGGAGAAAGAGAGGGGGAGTAAATCGAGCTGCTCACCTCCAGAGGAGTGCTTCAGAGGCTCCAGATCACTGTCTCGATACAGAGAAATCCGCAGCAGTAATTGAGGCATTGTGCTTCCTCAGCCTCTAGCACACATGCTCTGACTGCAGTCTTTCCAGCAGAAGCCTTGGCAGTTGAATGCCTCCTTGCTTTAATCCCTGAGATTGCTGAAGGATGCTGCTTTCATCTGATAGCATTTATGGACTGTTATAATGAGCTTTGGCTTGCTGAGATAAATTAAATTGCTCACCCAGAGGTGCAAACTTCATTAATGCCAGCAGTGAGTCAGATCAGTGCTATTCTAACCCAGAATGTAAACAGGCTGGACACATGAAAGGGGATTTGGCTGGGATTTTTTTTCTCTATCTTTTTTTAACCTTCCTAATTGCTGCTGATTTGTATTCTTTTGCTGCATCTCTACTGCTTTTCTACCTCTTTATCTTCAAGGAGAAAGCATCAAATAATACACCACTCGGAGCTGAATGATTTAACTCCAAGTGTTCATAGTTAGCAATTCTCTACAGCTTGGCCTGGACAGTTTCTAGCTCTTTCCCATATTTGGCAAGTCCAAAAAGATATTTAAGACTAGATCTGCTGAGACACCAAAGTGTGTCCCGTATTTCTGTCCCAGTCTGGGAAATAAGGCATTGCACACTGAGACAAATGTCAAAGAGAAGATGGGTGAAAAGTGAACAATCATTATAAAAATCCAGGAAAGTGTCACTATATGGAGGGATGAGCAGAAACTCTGTCCGTGATCCTGGGGTGACACCTGTGCACCTCTCACCAGGTGTATCTGGACTTCTTGCAGGGACCATGGCCACATGACAGACCACAGGACATTGCTCACTCAGTAATTCACTTGCTCACCACGTGTTTGAAGTCAGTCCAGAGCTTGTGATTTGCTGCACAGGACCAAACTCTGGGGCTCTGCAGACCAGAACCAGATGTCACAGACTCCAGGTTTCAGGCTGAGGGTCATTCAGTGAAAGTTGGCTTCTCACATATATTTACCCAGTGCAGGATATCGTCCAGTTTCTTTGTACAGAAAATGGCATAATATAATTATAACACAATAAAGTTAATTCATAATAGCAATTAGGACTCCGAGAGGGTGGATCAGCAAGGGAGGATCCAGCCGCTGGGGAAGCACTTCCAGGAGCAAAAGTGTGAGAGCCATCTGTCGCCTCTCTGCACACAGTGACAGTCACAGCACGTCTCTGCAGCCTACTTGGAAAATTCACACCCTGATGAAGGCTTGTTGAATGTATTCTGCAAGTGTTTCCTGCCAAGGGGTGCTCTGGAGGGGATGTGAGGCACAGCAGTGATGGTGCCCAGCAGCTCTGAGCAAAAGGTGCAGCTTGCTATCTCTCCCTCTCCTGAAGGAAAATGTAGCTGTTGGGTTTGCAGAGATCTGAGTACTCCCTGCAGAGAGCGTCCTGCCTCCACTGAAGCTGGGCTTCAACAATCTGATGGTTGGGAGCAAAAACCTAATTCCTACTGAGAAACATGGTGAAGCGCTGTCAGAAAGGGCATTGGCATGGGGAAAGCCTTGCTCCAGGTGACACTCATGAATACCCTGCACTCCTTTACCTGCAGTCACAAGACAATGAACTTTTCTTTCCATTCTTCTGCATAAAAATTGAGTGACATGCGCATATATAAGAAGGAAAAAAGATCACTACAGGCCTTATAAAACCTGTGTCAGTACTGCACAGGCTCCTTTCCCCAGGGAGGGTTGGAGGAAACAAGCATGAGACAGTCACTCATTTTGCTTAAGACAAGGCTGGGAGGCCCAGGGATGCTGCAGCAAAACCCACAGCAAAGCTGCAGAAGAAAGAACTGGCTGAGCCAGCTCCTGGCCCACAAAATGCAGGAATCAGATCAGTTGAGGACAGGAGCCACAGAGATTCCAGGACTACCTTGTCTCCTTGGACAACCTCATCCCTTCAGCTTTCAGTTTTTCTCTGGTATGTGATGATGAGTTGGAACCTGAATTCCCATTTGGCCAGCTGAATGTGCTGCAGACACATTTAGCCCTGCTTGCTCTTGGCTTCTGTCCTAGGGGTGCATCCTGAGACATGAGACCTGTGTGGCTTGTGACCACGTGGAGGCATCCTGCTCACCAAAGTGCTGACTGAGGCTGGTGTGTCCCAGGGGGCTTGGCTGTCAGAAGGCCAAGAAGCACCTGAAACCACTGGGTACCTGCTTGGCAACCCCCCATGCCTTGCACCCTGTCTTGTTCTTTACTTGTTCCAACACCATGTGCAGCACCAATATTTATGTATAAAAAATGACTGTGATTTCAGCAAAAACAATCTGCCCCCTCAGTCCATTAATAATTTTGTTTCGCTGCCAAAACATTTTCATTTCCACTTCTCCAGGCCTTTTTTTGTCTTCCTTATGTCTATTTTTACTGCATTTTGTGACAGGCAGCCTGTCAGTTTGCCATTCAGGTGAATCTTTCTGCAGTGCGGCCAGCAAAATATTATCAGCAGAGAAGCCTGCTAATTAAAATCAATGCTTGTAATTTATAGATGTACTGTCTGTGCTCGAGGAGGAATAGAGAGCAGAAATTACTGCCCTCTCTGCAGAGGGCTGCGAGGTGGGCCTGGGGTCATGCAGCTGCTGCAGAGACGCGTTCCCTGCCCCGCTGATGTCACTTGGCCGCGGACATCGGGGATACGGGATTCTTTGAAGGCACTCGGGGCGGGCCAGAATGCCGGCTGCCTCTGTTTCTGCCGAATTCCTCAGGGGACAGCTCCCGTTCCCTGGGCAGCGCCGGGGCTGGAGGCCCCGGGGAAAAGGGGCATCTCCCTTGCAGGGAACGCGGCGAGGGGCTGGGGCCGGGGGGAGCACCGGGGGTGCGGGCCGATCCCGGGCAGGGCCCGCGGTGCAGCGGGCAGCACGGACCCTCCACCCTCCGCACACGCCGTGTGCCGGGGCTGGCGACAAGCGGCAGCAGCGCCGAGGGGACGCCCCGCGGGGCGGTGGGGCCGGCGGGGGGCGGCTCCCGGGGCCGCGGCCGTGGCGGCGCGGCCNGCCCAGCGCCGGCTCCGCTCCGCGCCTGGTTGGTGCCGTCGGGGCCGGGGGCGCGGCCAGGCCGGGGCCGGCCCGGTAAAGCGGCGGCGCGGGCGCGGCGGCCCCGCACCATGGAGGGGCACCTGGCGCGCTGCAAGATCGTGGTGGTGGGGGACACGCAGTGCGGCAAGACGGCGCTGCTGCACGTCTTTGCCAAGGACTGCTACCCCGAGGTGCGGGAGGGCGGCGGGAGGGCGGCGGGAGGGCCGGGCTCTGCGCCTCACCTCACTTCACCTCACCTCACCTCTGCTCTCCCCTCCGTCCCCCAGAGCTACGTGCCCACCGTGTTCGAGAACTACACGGCCAGCTTCGAGATCGACAAGCAGCGCACGGAGCTCAACATGTGGGACACCTCAGGTGGGCCGGGGGCTGCGCGGGGGGCGGCGGGGCCGGCCTCGTCCCTCCGAGCGACGGGCTCCCCGTTCCCGGAGCCGCCGGGCCGGGCCGTGGCTGAGGCGGGGGCAGCGGCTCCGAGCCCTGCGAGCCTCCCGGTACCGCCGCACCGAGAGGGATCTCCCTTGTCCCGCAGCCGGCGCGGCTCTGCGGGGCCTCGGTGCTGCAGCGATGGGTGCGGAGCGTACAGCGAACAGCGGGGGAAGCGGCTGCGAGCGAGGCCGGAGGGGAACGGGGAGGAGGGAGAGTGCTGCTGGAAAAGGGAGCCCTCACCTCGGGAGGGATGCCCTGGCCTGTTATTGCCTGCTGCCACAGCGTCTCTGGGCTTCTCTGGTGTCTTTTGGGCTTGGTTTGGTTTTGCCTTTTTGTGTCCTCAGTTGTGGTTCTGAGCAAAGCTCCAGGCACAGCTGTCCCAGCCCACCAAGACCTGTCCCAAACTTTGTGGCTGCTCATGCCTCAGTGGAGGTGTGAGTTGCAAATGAAGTGCGTGATGCAGAGCTAATAGAAATATTGGTATCCCACAAAGTTCACATGCACTTTCTAATTTACCTTTGCATCCTTTGTACAGGCAGTGCAGCTGAATGCTGTGCTGTGGTGATGAATATACATCATGTGCTTGTTGATGCTCTTTCTCCATATTCTCATAATTTCTGGAATCCTGATGACAAATTAAGTCTTCTAAGTGTCCAAGAGCAGTAGTAAATTAAAACATAACCTAGGACTTTCTTTTCCTCTTGTTCATTCAGATTCCTTGCTGTAATTTTGCATTCATTAAATGACAGCCACTGGATCAGCATAGCTCAACCTAGAGTAGTGGCTTTGGAGTCTTGGACTACCTCAAACATGTAAAACATATTTGAGACTTCTTCTGGAGCTTCCTCGCTCAGGAGACCTTGCTTTTTTGATTTTTATTTCCTGAGACAGAATGGGAATTAGCTTTAGCTTTGCTTGCAGCTGTGTGCTGTGATGTGAACCATGAGGACACGGGCTCCTGGGGCAGCTGCTGGGGCTGTGGGCGAAGCGTTGGCTCTCCGTGTTTGACCAGGAGCTGTGCTTGAAGCACAAAGCAGTGGTTACCACATGGAAGCCATTGCAGGGTGTTTGTTGCTGGGCTGGCGTGTGCTTGGAGACTCTCAGATGTGGCCACAGTGGAACCACGCTGGCTGATCTGGGGCTGCAGAGGCTCCTTTAGCTGCTCAGGGTGTACCAGGACTCGGGTTGTCAACCTCATGTGTTGTTGGGGTGCACATGAGTGTTCACCCACTTGTTCAGTTCAGCTTGTTCACCCCCACGGCTGGGGGAGTTCCAAACCTTGGGCTTCTACAACCTTGGCAGGGGATGTGGTGGGTTATCTTTGCTAGGCACTGGATGGCTTTGCTCTTGAGTATCTGTATTTGATAGAAAAACCATAGAAAAAGCCTTCATCTTTGGAGGGTGGAAGCACGTTTGAAGCATTGCTTGCTTTTTAGGAATTCTTCAGAATGATTTGCTTTGGTCTTACAAATGCTTAAAGAAAAGGACATGATAAAAAGTCCTTATAGTATGTGTCTAACACCTGCATCTGATGTTGTTACTTGTTCATTTTTCCCCTTGTGACAAAAGAGGTTTTCCCAATATTTATCTCTGCATCCAAAAAAAAAGGGCTTTGATTCTTTCTCTTTTCTGCTATGAAAAATGTCAGACCTTTTTAACAGCTTTGCTGTAGGTAGTCTTCATCAAGTAGTTTTCCAGATAAATTCCTTTTGATTTGAAGTACACAGGAGCTAGTTTTTAATAAACAATGTTGCAAAGCACTATACAATTTCCCCTAGTAATCAAACTGAAATTTTTAGCTGTAGACTGCAAACCACTGTTGTTTCCACTAGCCTTCAGAGGCCCTTATAAATGGGAGCTTTGGCAAAAGAAGTTTTGTACAGTAGTGAGTTGAACCAGCTGAGCTGAAGGGATCAGGAGTAGCTCATTGCTCTCCCCCCACCCCCAGAGAGAATGACAAGCATCAGTGGGCACTTCCCCTTCTCTCTGTGCTACCTACTCTTTCTTTTAAGCTGCTTTTCATATAGGGGTTTATTGTTCATGATAAATTCCATCCCAGCAAGAGTGAAAAAGGAGGTGTTGAGAAAGGGTGATCCTGACATGAGGAGGGAACACTTTCTATTTTAAATGCTCTCCATCTCTTAGATAAGTGATTGGAACTGAAATTCCCCACGAAGTCAGCAGAGACCTGGAGAGAGGATGTGGATGTTGTTTTTTACTTTTTTATTAATTCCCCTCATGCCTTACTTAGTTGAGGAAGCAGTTGGAGACTCTGGAAGCTGCACAGAGTGAGCTGAGCATCACTCAGCAGTAGGTGATGGGGGAAGTGCTGTCTGGCCTGGATAACTCCCTTTATGATGAGTGAGTGTGGCTGCAGTCCACCTGGCCACTCTGCCATTCCATTGGTAAGGCCTGTACTGCCCGGGGTGTTGTCTGCTCCCTGTGTCCTGCCATCCTGGCTGAGAGTAGTGTGTTGGAAAATGCAGCCTTTTGAGCTGAATTGACCCCTCCTGCTAAGTGGCAAACAGAGGCTGTGACATTGGCAGCTGGCAGGCAGGAGCTCTCATTAGAGGAATATTGACTTAGAGTGGGTGAAAGTGATGGAGAACTGAATGGCTCCCACATTGTATTGGGACCTCTGATTTTCTTTAAGTGTCTTTTAACTCTTCGTCCATCGATCAGGTTTTCTGGGGCTGGAGGGTGACTCTGGAGAGTCTCCAGCACTGAGAATCCTTCACAAGGGTGAAGAACCTGTGGTGCTCTGACAAGGCAGATGCTGGGACTCTGTGCTATCTCTAATATGTCTTTGATCTAGGAACATACCGGGGGAAATCCCCTTGTCCAACATCTGCAGGTACTGGTTGCATTTCATGTTTGTTTCCATTTGTGTCCCAGCCTGGGACAGACCGTGGGAGTAAAATTGCTTCAGGTGCCATTTCACAGCAGGTCAGGAATGTCCTATGCCTCCTGTCCCCTGGGAAGCCTGTGCTACATACCGTTTGCTAAAGCCTGCATTAAAAAGCAGTTTGACATCCTTGTCTGTGAGGGAAGGGGTGCAGAGCCTGCAGGATGGATGGGATAGACATGGTTGCAGCTCCAGGGAGTGGCCATGCCCTGGCACCTCTGCTCATGAGCCTTACAGAGGACACGGTGCTTTGCTGCTCTTCGTGTTCCTGTTCTGCCAAATTCTTTTGGCTGTCTGTTGGCTGAACACAGCACAGAAACAACTCCTCTGCACAGGGCTGGTATCTTGTGGTGGAGGAAACTCCTGTTCAGTCAGATGTCTGATGGCTTGGGAGTGCTGTTCCCAAAGGGCTGGGCGCCTCCCAGACCTGGAGTGCCTGTGCCTCGGACCCATCAGGAAGAGCTTTGTTCCTTGCGGCAGGTGGAGGAGGGTGGATGGCTGGTGATCATTAGCGATGCTCTGCAAGGAGTGGGCGAGTTTCGTTTGAGTGCGTCAGGTCTCGGAGCGAGCATTGTTACCCCCAGGCGTGCACGGGCAGGGAGGTTCTCCTCAGCAATGCAATACTTCTTTCTTTCCCCGTGGGACCAGGGAGTGTCCAGCTCTGGGAGGTCTGGAAGTGGAGCCATCGAGGTGCTCAGCATGTTTCTGGCAGTGAGAGCCTTCAGTCAACTGGCTGAGCTCCTGCCCGGGGACCTGTGCCTGGAGTGTTTCCCACCATGATCTGGCACTGCCAGTGACCCTGCTGCCCACACTGGACTGGCACAATGCCCTGCCTGCTCTGCAGAGCTTCCCTGGCACTGGGTGCAAGCAAGGGGAGAGAGGAGCTCAAGACACGCTGCTGCCCAGTGCCTCGGCAAGGCCGGGGTGTGGCAGCACTGATGCTGGCAGGTCTGAGGCTTTACCCGGTATCGAGGTAGTTTTTGTTCTGTTTTCAATAATAATGGGGAGGAACTTGAAATGTGCCTGCAGCCTGGACTGGTTCACCCGCCCTGTGCTGGGAGGCTCTGCCTACTAAGCCTGTGGCCTCGAAGTGCAGGCAGGTAGAGCAGTGAGTGACCTCAGGCCATTGGGCTGCTTGATGCATCATTTGCTGATGCAGATTCAGCTGCAGTGTAGAGCTGCCTGGTTCTGGTAGGGACATCTTTGCCAGTGGGAGACCCAGCCTGGCACTGTGCCTTTCACAAGGTCGCTGTTGCCTTGGAAAGCTGTTGGAGGGACTTTCCTTTGTGGAACATCAGGATGCAGCGTGGTTGAGAGTCGCAGTGTCTGCTGCAGCCTGTGGTGTTGCAGAGGTCAGTGCTCACAGGTTCAGCACTCAGTGCCCTGCTCAGCTCACAGCAGAGGAGCTGTGTGGCTGCCAGCCCTCCACAGCCACTGTCTCTTCAGCAGATGTGCTTTCAAGACAAGAATAACACTGTGAATTGCAAATCCCCCTCCGCCTTCCTCTTTGCCTGTACTCAGCAAACAGTCTGCCTTGGAATGGCCTGTGTGGGAACCCACAGGCTATGATAACAGATCCTTCTTTTAAGGGAACTACTGAGGAATGTTGATGAGATTAGAGAGCTGAAAGGGGCTGAGTTTAGCAATGGCATCTCCATGGATGCTGTGGCTGTCTGTGCCTGGATTCCCAGTGTGCAGCTCCAGGATTGCCATGGCTGCCTCTTCCAAAGTGTAAGAACAAGTTCTGTCTCAGAAAGAGTTCAATGCTACTTGCACTCTGAGGCAGAGAGAAAATGTGGAACTGCCCTTTCCATACCAAAAGAGCTCCTCCCATTCTTCCTGTTCAGACTGAGAGCCTAAAACCAGCATGCTTGTGTTGTGCCTCAGCACAAATAAGTAGTTAATCCTAAAAATGTGCAGCCGGGTCACATTCTCACGCAGGTCAGTAACCTGTCAGACAGAACTTTAAAGGGTTGCAGCAGAAATGCTGATACTATAGTGGGTGGAGGATGGACCTTGAGAGGACACGACAGGACATGACAGGGCAGGGCAGTGCCCAGGAAGATCATCTCTCTGGGTTGTGCACACAGTGTGGGGGGCATGCTGCAATGCTCTGTGGCTCAGGGATGGAGGTTGGTGCATCAAGGGCAGCATACCCTGTGGCATCATCCATCCTTTGTCCCCTACACATCCAAGAGGCTTGGTCTCTGTGGGGCCATGGTATGTGCTGGGAGTTATGGGGGTGCTGAGGAACATTGCCTTTAGTGATATCTAACTGGCTGCTGTGACCTCATGGACAAGGAAGGATGTTTTGTGGAGTGGGTTTGTTCCCAGCTCAGGTGCAGACCCCTTTCCCACAGCCCAGAGGTGATCTGCTCTCTCCTGTGCTTTGCTCTCCCTGCTCCTTTTGCCCCAGATTCTTAAGATAAAAATCTCTACTCCATTAAACTTTGCAAGTGTACAGGCCCAGCCTTCCCTGTGGGAAGAAACCTTATCTGGCAGCCAAATGGTTGGGGAGGGATCTAATGCTTATGAACAGTAAACCTGAAATGTGGAGCATTGCACCAAGATAATTGTGTTCATTCAGCCCTCAGCCGTGTTCCCTAAGGGCAGAATGTGTGCTGGCTGTGCTGCTGAAAGTTGTTGCCACTCTTGGTCCTTGCTGTACCTTGTAGAAAGAACGACAGGCAGGCTGTGGCAAAGCCAGCTGTCCTTGTGACATGGCAAGAGTGCCAGGAGGGGACTTGTGACCCCCATTTGTCTCCCTGGTCAGCTGCTGCAGGCATGATTGTGAAAAGGCTGGGAGGGCTCCCTGGCTGTATCTGTTCTCCCATGCCAGACACTCCATGATGTCCCAGTTGGCAGCAGGGACTTCTACAAGGAGCTTTCAGAGACCCCTCACAGTTGCTGGAGGGAGGTTGGCATCTGAGCAAGCTTCTCTGGACCACTGGTAGCTGCATATGTGAGGGAGGACTGGGATGAGGCAGAAGCACTCGGTGCCTGCCTGAGCTGGGGATTCCTCCACCAGTAAATCCAGCAGAACAGCCTCCTCCTGAGGGGCAGGCTTCCAGTAATAAGATCTGGAGAGGGGCCCAGAAATGCCACCTCAGCCTATGCAAATACCATTCCCTTCATCCTGAAGGTATGCCAGCTGGGCTCTTTAGTAATTCACTAATTTTTGTACGTGCATTGTAAGAATTAGGAGCAGAGGTTAATTGTCCAAGCTGGCTTTTTCAGTTGTGCACTTCCCAGAAGAGTGTTTATTCTATGTCACAGAGCAGTTTCCTCTTTTCCTATACTTCAGGGGTTTGCAGTGATGTTGCTCAAGCAAGACAAATGTCAAAGTTCAGCCAGGACAGAAGGTTGTAGAGGTCCTGGGGCTGTTAACGTGTTCCTGCTTTGGCAGCTTTGTCCTCTTACCCAGAGCTTGGCTGGACTGTGGGTGGGATCTGTCTGGCAGAGTGGACATCATCTGTCACCTCTAAAGGCTGGTGCTCATCTGGCACCTCTGTGTGGATCCAAAACTCTTCTGTTTGTCAGTGTAGCCCTCTGGAAAGCTGGGATGAATTTCTGTTTCGTTCCATGAAGGCTGTTCTTGGCAGTCCCTGCAGAAAGCAGCATGTGCCTCAGCACTGCTTGCTCTTTGGGGAGAGTTTGCAGTGAGCCCCCCGAGACAAGTGTGCTCCTGAGAAATCGAGGTCTTGGCAGTGCTCATCTCTGTTTTAAGCCAGAGCTGGGCTGCAGGAGCCCCTTGCAGAGCAGATCATGGCTCTGCAAGCACACTGCCTTTCCTGATTTGTAATGCCCTATTGTTGGATGGAGGGTGCCTGTGTGAGGAGGCTCATTATCTCTAGAACAGCTAATAAGGAACAAATGAAGATTAGCACAATGTTGGTATAGATGAAACAGCATATTTCTGTCCCCTGCCCAAGAGTGGCATCTCTGAATTGTGGTGCCAGGCATTCCAGGATCTACCAGCCAAGGGGAAAGAGGAGCTACTCATGCTTGTATCTACCCCTGAATTTCAAACAACTATGTGAATTTTATTTTTAAGCTGGTTGTAGGCTTGCTCTAGTTTTCTCTTTAATCATGAACGGATGCATTTAGGTCCTGTTTCTTGCAGACCTGGATGCCAAGTGGGAGAATGACTCATGCAGGGAAGGCTGAATCTGCAGACACACCAGCCTTGGGCTCCTGTGTGTGTTTGGAATTGCCAGACTGGGTCTCTGGTGTGTCTTGCTGGAGTATCTGTAATGTGTCAGGTGCTCATAATCCACAAAACAGACTCTAAGACACTGGCTTTTTTGGGTTGTTTAGGTGGAGTTTTTGGGGGTGTTTTGTAGGGTTTTTTTGGTTGGTTTTTTTTTTTTTTTAATTGTCATATCCAATGAAAAAGTAAGAGATGCAAAACTAGAAGACTAATCACCCAAAGAGAATTTCCTGACTCAGTAGAGATGTCTCCAGAGCAAACTAGGGCTTACCTTGGCTTGGAGAAATGCAGCTCTCCTGCCTGTGAGCTGAACTGCCAGCTGAGGTGCCAGGAGTGACTCTTGCTCTTTGGAGCTGGAGCAGAAAGCTAATGAATGTAAAGCAAATTTTAATCTCATTAAAAAGATGAGGTTCTTTACCTCGTGCTTCCCTTCCTTCAGCTCTTCCTGCCAGCACGGGAGTCTCTGCTCCTGTGGTCCCAGGTGATGACAGCATTATTCCTGGCATGATTCCTGGCACTGGGATGAAGCGGTGGGGGTCTTGTGGGATAGTGGGGGGCTGCAGCAGCACTGTCTGCCCTCTGCTGAGGGGCTGGCTGGCTGCTGAGGAGCAGCAGGTTGCTATGATACAGTTTGCTGTGGCAATGTCTGTGCTGAAAGAGCCAAAACTACCCCTACAAAAGGAGCATTCCTTGGCTGGGAGGGGGTAGATTTATCTGAAGTGTTTATGTAAAACTGAGAAGCTGCAGGGAGAGGATGTGCGTGGGAACATTTCCTCCAGCACGAGGGCCCCTATCTGGAGGCAGACACCCCTGTGTGCATGGGGGAGAGGGCAGGGCTCAGATAAAGGACCGGGATAATTCAGGCATGCAGATCAGCACTGGGTCTCCCATCCCGTCCTGTCCTGTCAGCCTATGCCAAACGTGAGACTGAAAACCCCATTCAAAGGGGAGCTCAGCACTGCTGTGCTTGGTGCTGCCTGTGAGAGCAGCCCCGGGCTGAGCAGGGCTGGGTCATCAGGCTGTGCCATGGGGAGTGGTGTGACTGTGCCAGGTGTGAGCTGAGGCAAGATCAGAAACCTCTGTGCCCGGGGCACTGGGTTGCCATGGCTTACTGTGCCTGTCTGTCTGGCATCCCTGTCCCCAGAGCTGTCCCAGCTGCCACAGGGACTGGCTTCTTTCCATGTTAGGGAACATGACTTTCCCTCTAGGAAGAGGGCTGGGCTCTGCAGAGATCAGGGTCCATTTCTTCTGTGCTGATCCCAACCACTTCCCAGTAACACAGCAGGGACAGAAACCCATCTCTCCCCAACGGGAGCAGGGGGTGCAGGTGCCTTTGCTCCTGTGGGCTGGCTGTAAGAGCTGGAGACATCTGTAGCCAGTTTTGCTGGGAATCCAATTGCACTTCAAATCCAGAGCACCTTCCCCTGGCTGCATGGGAGTGGCAAGGGCTGGGCTTTTTGGAGCTCTGCTGTTGTTGGTACCATGGTCTGAGCTGGATGGCCAGTCTCTGGCACTGGGCAGGGTTTGGGAAGGCTGCACACAGCCCTCAGCCTGCCCCATGTGGGCTCTGGGCAGAGGCAGGAGTGTCAGGCTCTGCTCCCCAGGTTCATTCTTGCACAGGGGCCCAGGTTGTACAGCACCTGCTGTGCTGGGGGACTGTGCCCCAGTCTGGGCTGCACCTCAGCTGGGAGCCCCTGTGCACGCAGCACCTAGGACTAGAGCTGCAGCAGAGAATCAGCTCATTCTCCTCTTGTGCTTAGCCCAGGCAGATTTCCATCCTCCCGGAAACATAAGCCACCATCATCCATAATTCATCAGGTGCTGAACTTCATCAAGGAGCCACCTGACACCTGGGCTGCACCCTTCTCCTGGGCTGGGAAAATGCCTGGTCCAGGCATCCCAAGGAGCTGCAGCAGGAAGCATGTCTAGCTTCCTCAGCCTATGGTGGGCAATCCTGCTTTTGGAGGAGGCAGATTCAACAAGGACTCTGGTGTCTCCGTTTCCTCTTTCCATAAATAAACATCTGCTTCTCCTCCCTCCAGGAAGTTTAAGTCATTGGTCTTTACAATATAAAACCAAAACAGTGTTTTAAAGTAGCAATGAGCTGATTGCTCCATGACTATTTGCGGAGGTGTCTGCAGTCACCAACAGAGTGTAGTACAAATAAAAAATGCTATGGCACAGTGACTTTACTGCCTGAAATTTGCATGGAAGGTGTGTGCGTGCACATGTGTGTAGTAGAAGCTGAGCAGGGTTCAGGCTGGGCTCTTTACCTGCTCACAGAATTCCTGTGGAATGCAGAATCATCCCCTTCCATTTACAGATTATTCACCAAATCCTGTCACTTCTTGTATATACCAAAAAGAATCTGTCTTTTCCCAGCACAAATCCAGAAAGAAGGAAATTAATTTTTACCTGTAACAAATTCTCACAACCTATGTGAGCAAGATCTCCTGTACAGAGATAGCAAGGGAAGATAAAAACCAGCAGCAGCATTCCCTGTCTTCTCTCAGCCACACCTTTCCACTGTTAGTGGTGCAGCAGTAGCATGACAAGTGATGGAATCCAGGCGAGTGCTGAGCTGGGCCCTCCTGAGCTCCCTCCTGCGTGAGCAGCATCCCCAGCAGCACAGCTCCACCAGCACTTGCCAGGTGCTCCCTAGGGAGGGAGAGGGATGCAAAACTTGCCTCTTCCCTCTGTCAAGGGATAGATATAAGAAAACAAGGACAAAACCTCTGACTTGCATGCCTAAATAAAGGAACTAAAATCCTCTGCCAACCAATCTCTGCTGAACCTTATGGTGTGTGGTCACTGGTCAAAAGCTCGGGTTAACATCCTTTGTCTTCAACAGAGCAGTCTGCATCATGTGGCAGTGTCTCCAGTCCTTACTGGAGTTAAAGCCCTCTGCCTGGAGAGGCTGAGGGTCTCAGCCTGCCCCTGTGGCCCAGGAGCAGTCAGTGGGATGGGCCCTGCTCACCTCCCACTCCTCTCCGCAGGCTCGGCCTATTACGACAACGTCCGGCCCTTGGCCTACCCGGACTCGGACGCTGTGCTCATCTGCTTTGACATCAGCCGCCCCGAGACCCTGGACAGTGTGCTCAAGAAGGTGAGTCCCCATCCCTCTGGGTTCTCTGGGTGCTCTGCAGCACCCTCTGGGCCACCATGGGGTCCCTGTCTCATCTGGCCCTGTGGCCTGGCCCTGGCTGGAGTTGGTGTGCTCAGAGGAGGAAGGTCAGGTGCTCTGCTTGGTCTGTGCAGAATGCAAGATATTTCCATTTGAAAGGAACCTAGTGAATGGGGAAGCTCATGGCAGCTTGCAGCATGTGTGTGGGGTCTGTCTGTGTTCACACATACAAATGTGGGGACAGAGAGAAATGGAGGGCATTTGTTCTGTTTTCCATTAAGACCTTGGAAGGTATCATGGATCTCTGTCAGCAAAACCACGAATGACTATGGATTGCCTGCAGCAGCTGGGAAGTAGCCCCTGGTGCCTGTTTCCAAGCAAGCAGAGTGCTCCATTTTTTGGCTCTCCCCTCAGTTCAGCATCTGCATAGCAAAAAAGACAGCAATCAGTTCTCTACAGCTTGTCAACAAAAATAATGAGCTGTGGTGCTGAATTTCAAGCCTGTGAATTAATAAGATGAGATGGCATAATGCCACTGGCCTGGAGAGCAGGCAGGGCCCTAAACCTGCCCCAGCAGAGCTGAGTGGCCATGCTCTGCAGGAGCAGCTGAGAGTTTTCTACCTGCATCTTAGTGCCTTCCAGCAAGGCTGATATTCCAGCTGGCCTGTCCCAGAGAGTCTCACAGGGCTGAGGATCTGCTGTGGAGCACCCCTTGCTGGTCTCCAGTGGGTCACTTCTGGGAGAAGGTCCCACACAAGGGAGGAAACTCTGAGATGGAGTGAAGTCCGGCAACTCCAAATGCTGCTCAGAGCACTGGGGGTAAGGGTAAGGCTCCCCATGCAATTCAGGGAGCTGTGGTTCTGCTGTGCAGGAAAGCATCTGGCAGCTGCATCCTGTCCTGGGGGTCATCTCATTTGTGACACTCTCTGAGACACCAAAGCATGAAAAGCACCACAGAGCAGTGGCTCTCTCAGAGAGCCCCAGGCTGCCAGGGCTGGAATGGCCACGGCCTGAACATGTCACATTGTACTGGCTGGCCTCTTGGCCTCTCCACATTTTGCCAAATGTTGTGCTGAAGCAAGTGCCTCTTACTCAGCTGCTGGGAGGGTTGAGAAGTGGGTCTTTGTCTCAGGAGTGTCCTGGTGAGGGGACAAAGACCCTTCAGATAAATTGGTCAATGGCTCAGTGTTGGCTTCCAGAGCAGGTCCTGGGTACCAAGCAGGCTGGGTGGAGGGAGAGTGTTTCATGTGGACTCAAAGGATTCACTGCTCAGCTTGGGAGTCAGCAGAATAATAATGGAAGTGAATCACTTATACCTTAATGAAAAACAAACCCCTCAATAATTAGGTGGGACCAGGAGTTATTTGTCTCTGCACACTCTTCATGTGAGTCTACCCTGCTTAGTGCGTGGCTTTCCCTGCACAGTCTCACAGATGTTTTGAGTGCTGTTAGGCAATGTTTTTTTTGATATGGTAGCTTAAAATAAACCCTAAATCCCACGGGATTTTTTAAGTGCCTCTGAGTAGATGCCTTGTTTCCTTTGGTGCAGGCTCACAGCCTTATGGCAGTGAGGAAAATTCCTAAGACACCATGAAGTTGAAATGGGTTTTAGCTTGTGATATCAGGCAAATAAGGGAAATAACATTTCCTGTTCAAGCCTCAGGCAAAAATTCAACAGAGGAAATCTTTATTAATGCTGCCCTTCTGATGCCTGGGCTGCTGTACAGCATGCACAGTGGAAGGGGCAGAGCTATGTGAGGAAGTGCAAGCAAGCAGCTCTGCCTTTCATACAGAGCAAGTTTTCATGGAGTGTTGCCTTGGTTATGATAGAGCTTGATAGCACAACAGGTTTTGGGCTCCCAGAGGTGTCAGTCATGCAGGAAGAGGGTCACAGCTCTCTCTATAGACTGGGGAGCCCTGTGTCACTGCAGAAGCTGTGACCTCTGCCAGGTGTGAACAGAGCTTGTAGCTCAAATCCTTCACATAAATTAGGGTGCTTGAATTGCAGCCCCAAAAGAACTGGATTTGTTCATTGTAAGGTTGTGTAGGCCTTGGTGCTCTGTGGCTGCAGCACCATCATCTCCAGCATGCTGCTCAGGGGCTGGGGGTGCCTGAGTCCTGCAGAACCAATGGCAGACAGATACCTGAAGATACCTAAGACAGTTTCCTGATGGAAAATAAGATTTTTCATATTTTGCAGTTGCTTTGGTCTGATACTGGTTGAATGACATTTGGGTGGTTCTTGGTGCTCCCTTCCCCAGGAGGTTGTGGACACTGGGCTTGGTGGCTTGCTTTTCTTTCTGCTTCTAATTGCCATGGGTATATGCTTAACCATCAGTTATTGTAGCAGGAAATTGCTAATTCCAAGTGACACTTCAGCTGGGGGTAATCTCTATTATCTGTTTCCTACTTCAGCACCACTAGATAAGTAACTGGGGCATTGACATGCTGATGGAGCCATGCAGGTCTCCCACGGGGGAGGTCACAGGTGATGGATTTATTTACTGCTGCAGACACAGCTGACATCAGGCATTCACTTTGGGGGCTCTGAAAGGAGCCATTTATATGAAAGACGTGGATATTTTCCCTGGCCTTCTCTTTCCATTGCTTCAATTCTTAATTTCCCTGGCTTTAGCTGTGCTCTGAATATCATAATGTCTTTAACAGGTAGTTCTCAGTCATAAATAGTGTGTGAGTGTGCAAAGAGCTCTCCACTGGCCATGTTGACCCTTGATCCCAGATCTGAGCACCAGACTGTGTGGCTGTTGTTTTTCCACACCCAGGACTAGCCTCCCATGGTCTCACACAGGGGACCACTGCTTGGATGGGGCAGGTTTGCAGGGTATAATCTGCAACAGGTGAGCATAAGGCTGTCTAAGGGGTCCTCTGGCCATTCCCATCCGTGACTGTGGCAGTCATTAAAGAGCCCTGATATGCTAACCAGTGTTTGAGTGGTTGTGACACCCTATTTGGAAAAGCCAAACACACCAGAGCCTCTCTTTCCTCTGCAGTGGCAAGGGGAGACGCAGGAGTTCTGCCCCAATGCGAAGATTGTGCTGGTGGGCTGCAAGCTGGATATGAGGACAGACCTCAACACGCTCCGGGAGCTCTCCAAGCAGCGCCTCATCCCTGTGACACATGAGCAGGTGTGTTTGGGCAGTGCTCAGGGAGGAGAGGGGTGTGCTCTGTGATGCACCCAGGTCATGGTCTGCAGCTGGTTTGACCGTGGCTCAGGGCTGCTCGTGTTTACAGTACTCTTGTCCCCAGCTCTGGAAGACCCTACTTATTCCTGATGCTCTGCTGAGCAGCCACCCAGTTAGTAGCCAAAAAGTCATTCCTCAAAGCAGGTGGGAGTGCCTGATTTGACAAGTTGGACTGGCTAAAGGGGAGTGTTGTTCTTCTGCATTTCCTAGTTGGGTGCAGCTCTTTCTGCTCCCACTGACTCTTCTGCTTGGGTTCTTTGTTGGGGCAAAACTGCAGGGAGAGAAAAGTCACAGCTGAGGGGCTGCTGCCAGTGGCCTCCAGAGGACCCAGAAGTGTCTCCAGGCTGGTGACAGACCCAGACTCTGGTGGCAGGGCAGCTGCACTCTGAGCTGCTGCTGTGCCTGGCTCTGTTTTGTGTGAGCAGGTGAATGTCCAGGTGAGGGGGTGTCTCAGCTGCAGGGGTGGCACTCTGTGAATGACAAAGTGCCAATAACCCTGAGCCCAGTGGCTGGCAGCACTCTGCTCAGGGGGCTGCCCTCACCTCTGGAGCTCTCACAGAGCCTTGCACTGTGTTTGCAGCTGCTGAGCTGCTGTGTCCACGTGGTGCCACTGCTCTGGCAGGGCTGCCAGCACAGGTGGGGCTGCTGGCTGTGTGAGAGGCTGCTCCTTGGAGAGCAAGGTGTCCTGACCTTGTTCCCTGTTCTCCTGCTCTCTCTGGCCTGCAGGGCAGTGCACTGGCACGGCAGATCGGGGCAGTGGCCTACGCAGAGTGCTCCTCCAAGGTCTCGGAGAACAGCGTGCGGGATGTGTTCCATGTGACCACGCTGGCCTCGGTCAACAGGGTGCACAAGAACCTGAAGCGCAGCAACTCCAAACGGGGACTGAAGCGGGCGTCACAGATGCCTGGCAGGACAGACTTACTGAGTGACACAGAGATCAGGAAAGACCGAGCCAAGAGCTGCTCCATCATGTGAAAAATGGGCTGTAAATAATGTGTGTGTGTTGTCCATTTGTACAGTAATTGGCTGAGACAAGGGCATGGTGCTGGCTGCAGGAGCTAGCCTGCCTTTCCAAAGCCTTTTTCTCAGTCTCTAGGGCTGAGCAAAGGTCCCAGCTGCAAGCAGGGCTGCACGAGTCGTCCTGCACTGTGGAGACTTCTGGGCTGGCTGCTGCTGTGCAGATTGCTTGGGATGAAGGAACCACTTGGCAGAGGAGTATTCGGGTGCTGGAAGGTCTGTGACTGGGTGAAACAAAGTAAAAGGGAGCGATGCCGTGTGTGTGCCACCCTCCTGTGCCCACAGCCCAGGCCCTGCCTGTGTGCAGCTGTACAGCACACACAGTGTGGGGTGGGGGCTGTGTGGGACCTGGGCTGGAGGGAGGGGGATTGTGAGCAGCAGAGTGGGATCAGGAGAAGATATTCTACCAGTCTTCCTTTAGAAGGGAAATGATGTTTGAGGTGATGTTGCCCTTGGCCAGGTTGGACAGCAAGTGCCATGAAGGTGCAGGTCTGGGCCAGAGCTGGGAGGGAGAGCATCCTGGGAAGGAACCTTAACCTAATGAGACACCACAGTAGTCCACCTCCTGCAAAGGAAATAGACATATGTCTCTTTCCACGGTATTTTAGATACTTGAACTGCATTTGAAATGCAGCCAAGTGGATCTGGCTCCAAGGGAGAGAGAGGTGTGTCCCAGTAGATGCATCCTGAGAACTGTGGTTCCCTTCAGCAAGCAAATGCCCCTGGGGAGCTTTGTGTGAGCTGCTGACACCTGGGCACTCCCTGGGCCCTCCCCGCTGTCCTGCACACATGGCTCCCAACAATAACTGCAATAACAATCCATATCCTGCTCCCCACCCACTTCCAGCTGCAGGTTGTGTTGCATGGTGCTGTGTTTGTCTGGTATAGATGAGAAAAATGACTTTATGCATATCTGCACCCTGTCTCTGCTGTGGCAGTGGGAGAGGAGGTGCTCCCTGCCCTTGTGCCTTGCTGTCTGGCCTCCTCCCAGCATCTCCCATTGCTTCTGCTGCTGCCCTCTCTGAATGCCTTTGATGACAGTATTAGCCTGGGTTTAATGTCACATGGACACTTTATGGAAAAATAGAATCTACTCCGTTGCCAGATCCAACTGTGTCTGTGGGCTACAGGAAAAATAAACATTGGAAAATCTGTGGTGCTCGACTGTGTTCATTTTTAAGTCAAACCATGCATCCTCTCAAAATCTCTTACTGCCCAATTTATCTTTGTATCCTAATGTCTCTCTCTAGCTCTTGAAATATGCTTGTGCACACCCTTCAGTGAAAAACCCAGAGGACTTATCTGCATGTATTCATTTTAGAGCTGAAACACCTGCCTTGAATAACCTCTCCCTCTATCTTGACTCCTTAAATATTGTGGAGCATTTGCAGGTTGTCTATGCCTGATCCAGCTGACAGGAGCTGCCTCACTACAGCAATAGCTTTTGACTCAGTATTTTGTGTCTGCTCTCAAATCCAGGTCTTAGGCTGCAGCTGCACAGTGAAGGCATTTTGGGGAATTGGAGCTGCTGATTTACCAGGACAAGAAAAGCTCCATCAGTGGCTGGACACTTGTGCTGTGTGCAGGTTGCAAGAGCACGAAAACACCCAGCTGCAGTCTGGGAGGAGGAAGAACTGAGCAAGGCAGTGTGTTGAGAACAACCCTCAGCATCTTGATGCTTCTTGCACTCTCTGGGTTCCCCAGAGCCTTTGCAAACATTGATCATGCTTCGATCTGGCACACGTGTCATTGCCCACTCCTCATTAACCTGTTTGCAGTTGTTCTCACCATCCTCATGTCATACAGCCACTGTGCCTTCCTTCTTTCCACACACAGCAAGTGCATTCCCTCATACTGTGCTCCAGAATCTTTCAGGCTTTTGAATTTGATGTGGGAGTCTCTACAAAAGCAGTTTCTGTGTCACAGAGCAATTTCAACTTGCAGTGGCTCTGCCTTAACTTGTTACTCACCCTGTAAGCAAATCCTAAATTCCAGGACCCATCCTGAGGGGCTGTGCAGGCAGCACCCCCTCCCTGAGGGCGTTCACCACGTGCACTGCTGCAGTCTTGGTGCAGCACATCAGACTGAACTTCCCCAGGCACAGCTCAGAGGGCTGTGGGAGCCTCAGCACCTCCTCTTCCAGTGCCTGGAGCTGTTCCTGTCATGCTGGGGAGGCTCAAGGCTGTCAGTGTGAGGAAAGCAAAACAGGTGAGAGTTCACTGAGACCTGCAGCTCCGTAAGGCATTCATGGTTCAGGCTGGTTACCGCCAGGGGAATCTACAGTGCCCCGTCCCACAAGATGTTCCCCAGTAAGGGAAGTAGGACATGGAACTCTGAATTGCCTCTATGAAGAGGCAGCTGCATTTTCCATGGTCTTCCCTCTGCTTTCCACGGCCACGTGACATCTCCCATGCACATCCAAGTGAAGCTGCAGTGCCAGAAAAGCAGCTGCTGCTTGGGGTTACGCAAAAAGGATAGGATCTTTCTTGAAAACTTCTTGTTCTGGTCTTTATTTTCTGTACTGAAGTGTCATTCTGACCCACCTCACACTCCCCCTTAGCACAGCTCTAACGGGCTGAAGGCCCACGGTATGAAAATAATGATGCTGAAAGTAATTTGTGTCCAGCTGCTTCTAGAACAGCCAAAAAAAAAAAGAGAAAAGCCTAAACCAAAAAATTGTATCAGCCAGAAAGTGTGCATTCTGCCACGGTGAGCAGGACCAGACTCACATGCAGACATGACCAGAGTAGGTTTGGACACAGAAATGCAGCCCACGAGAAGCTAATGAAAGCCAAAATTCAAATGCTGCCACAGCTGAGCTGAACTCAAAGCATGCATCTGTCACACTTGTCACATACATCCCAGACATTGTCTGTTTGGAGGCTTGGGCTTGTGGCTTTAGAGTGGGATTGAATTCTGGGCAAATGAGTGTCCCCAACCCCTTCTCAGCCCCTCCTCAGAGGACTCCAAGGCTGCTCTCTGCAGCCACAATTCAGCAAGCAGCTTAATATTCTGGCACTTGCTTCTCCTCCAGCTTTCTTGTCTAATAAAGAGTGTTTGGACTCTCACAGTAGCTCATTTAATCAGACTTTTCAAAGGAGTTCCTCTCCCTCACTCTCCTTCTCTACAGAGGAATAAACAAGACAAAACAGGAAGCAAAATCAAAAGAAGAATAGAAAGGGCAAAAAAAAAGGAAAAAAGTCTGAAGCAGGAAAGGAGAGCCACAACCGCAGGACAGACCAAATAAACCCATTGTTGGGTCTCTTCTCCAAACCAAGCCAGAGCCTGCTGGGATAAGATTGGGAGTCTTTTGTATATGTACATATATATATATATATGTATGAGTAGATAGAAAAGTAGGAAATGGAAGTTTTTGGATTTTCCTCTTGTCAGCATGGGAACAGCTCCAAAGAACCTGCTGAAGCTAATGACAGGTTATTTGGGATTTAAAAAAAGCAGCAGTAGATTGTGGGGCGGGGGGGATGTGGCCATGGCCCTTACTCCCAAGCACCAGAGTTCCTGTTAAAAAGCACCAGGTAACCCAACAATGTCATTTGGGGCTCCCACTGGGTCCCAGGGTGTGGGATTCTGGTTTTTGCAACCATGGAAAAGGCTGGTGGCCCAGCCTCAGAGCCTGCTGTGCCTGCTGGGTGCAGGGAAGGCACCCAGTGCACCTCCTCTGTGGGAGAGAGCATCCAGCCCACCTGGAGAGGACAGGAACTATCCTGGCTGCAATTGGGCAACTTCATGGGCAGCTGGGGATGGAGTTTCCCTGGGAGACTGGATCCCCTGAACTCCTGCATTGCCCGTGCAAGGAGCCAGGCTCCCCAAAAGAATGACTCCAATAGCCCAAACCAGCTGTGGGGCTCGGTTCAGCCATGGTCAGTGGGGAGTGCTGGAGCTGGTGGGAGCTGTCTGTGGCTTACACGGTGTGCAATCCCTGCTCCCTCTCAGATGCCTGAATGCCAGCTCCACTCTGTGCCTGCCTGCCCTGGCATGGGCAAGCCTTGGACTCACGGGCACTGGATGGAGGAGCTGCTGCTGCAGAGCTCCTGAGAGGCACAGCCAAGGAGCTGCCAGGCTTGGGCAGATGAGTCAGCACAGGAAAGAGAAACAAAAACAAGCAGATGGAAGAAATGGAACTGACACATGAAAGACCCAGCAAGCGAGGAGGACTTGAGGCCCCTAATTTGTGCCTGCAGAAAAATTAATGAGCAACACTGCCTGTGCAGGTGTCCTGCCAAAAAAGCATTCTCCGCCCATGGGGACACTGAGCAGCTCGCTGCCAGGACAGCCAGCCCCTTCGCTCTGGGTCACAGCAGAAATTGTTCTGCTCCCAAGAGTGACAATTTGTTAATCTTCCTGCAGCCCCAGTCTCTCTGCAGCCCCATGGCAGGGCATGGCTGAGGCTGAAGGCACCAGTGGTGATGCCCTGTGAGGGGAGGGAATGTCCTGGGAAAGGCAGGGGAAGGGATGTGACCCAGCACCAGGGCTCATGGAAAGTCTGTAAGGCCCTGGCACTGTCTCACCAACCCTTCAACAGTCCTTGCAGTAGGTTGCTAATGAGAGATAATCACTATATGTGAGATGGAAAGAGAAAAACTCTTACGACTCCAAGCTGGGCTTAAAGTGTTAATTAATGGACACCTTCCAAGTCAGGATAACATTAGTGACAATTCCCTGTCAGCAATCCCATCTGTACTAACTGATCCAGTGTTTAATGTAATAGCTTCAACCATAATGAGTTTAAATTATTGAAAAGAAATATATAAAGCCTTTATTAATAATTAATAATATCTTCCCGGTGTGTTATTTTAATAAAGCTCCATGACCTGTAAGATTAACAATCATGGGACCCCAGGGAAAAGAAAGGAGAATGGGTGATCAAATAGAAAGAAATCAAAAGCAGCTATGAGTTCATTTCTTCTGCAACTACAGCAACAAGAGTCTAGAACTGAATGTTTGATAGGTGTGTGCGTGTATATATATATATATATATATATATACACACACTCACACACTGATACTTACACATGTAACCAAATGTAAGTCATCCCTCTGACTTCACCCATGTAGTTCTTTATTGCAGACCTGAAGTTTTTAGGCATGCTATTCTTCCACTGTTAGAATGTATTTTTCTTCAGTATATTTTGTAATGTTTATATCCACTTCCAGACTGTTTAGACTTCTACCCTTCCAGGCATGAAATGAGATCACTTGCTCCAAAACTGTCAGCCTTACAATTTTTGTTCTGATTTGACCTTGCAATTTCCAAACTCTATTATTTAATTATGTATTTTTTAGTAACGGTGGGTGCCCCTGTACCTCTGGGTATATGCATGTCATGCCAGGACAAAATTCACTCACTCACTGCCTCTCCCTTCCCTTAGCAACTGGACAGACTTTAGAAAATATAACAAAGGGTTCATGAGTTAAGGACTGGGAGAGATTGCTCAGTAAGTACTATCAAGGACAAAACAGGCTCAACTATGGGATAAAAAGTAATTTTATTGCTAGCAAAATCAGACCAGGATAATGAGGAGTAAAATAAGAACTTAAACCCACCTTCCCCCCACCCCTCCCTTCTCTCCCAGCAGTGCAAGAAGGCAGGGATGGGGGTTGTGGTCAGTTCATCACCTGAGGCTCTCCCTCTCTGCAGCAGGGTCCTTCCCCTGCTGCACCGTGGGGTCCTTCCCAAGGGAGACAGTTCTCCAGGAACTTCTCTGATGTGAATTCATCTCTCAAACAACAGCTCTCTGCCACCTGCTGCAGCGTGAGTCCATCCCAGGGACAACAGCCCTCCCCAGACTGCTGCAGCGTGTGTCACTGCTCCACGGGGTGCAGTTCTTCAAGGACAGGCTGCTCCAGCCTGGGAGCAGAGTCCCTCTCTCCATGGGTCTCCCACTGGATCACAGCCTCCTTCAGGCATCCACCTGCTCTGGTGTGGGTCTTCTCCACAGGCTGTGGGTGGATCTCTGCATCTCCCATGGATCCCAATGGGCTGTG
>JAGMWU010000123.1:2278-32904 GCA_018697195.1 Certhia americana | reverse complement strand
GGCTGTGGGTGGATCTCTGCATCTCCCATGGATCCCAATGGGCTGTGGGTAGATCTCTGCATCCCCCATGGATCCTCATGGGCTGTGGGTGGATCTCTGCATCCCCATGGATCCCCATGGCTCCAGGGCACAGCTGCCTCACCATGGTCAGCACCACGGCCTGCAGAGGAATCTCAGCTCTGGAGCCTGGAGCAGCTCCTGCCCTTCCTTCTCCACTGCCCGTGGTGCCTGCGGATTGTTCTCCTCACATGTTCTTACTCCTGCTCTCCCACAAAACTGTGCAACAACTTTCGTTTTGATTTCTTCTAGAACCTGTTATCACAGAGGTGCTACCACCTCTTTCTAATTGGCCCAGCCTTGGCCAGCAGCATTCCCATCTTTGGAACCACCAGGGATTGGCTCTGCTGGATATGGTGGAAGCTTCCAGCAGCTTCTCACAGAAGCCACATCTGTGCACCCCCCTGCTCCCAAAAACCAGGCCATGCAAACCAAATACAATGCATTACTGTAAGTTTGATTTTATTATTCCAATTATTACAATACCTGGACCTTGGAGGTAACTGTAGGATCTATTCTATTTAGTAAATTTTTGCATTGAACACATTCAGGCAGAGTCTTTTCCAAGATGTTCAATCTGTTTTGACTTGCTAACGGAAGCACATTTGAAAGTGATCCCAACACAGATAAATGTAAAAGAAACCCCAGAACCCAGAGCAGATGGGACCCCAAGCAGACCAGAGCCAGTCACCCACCAGTCACCTGTGTGGCCAGGGAAGATGCTGGCACAGGGGCAGGGATGAGGGATGGACTCTCCAGGCTCAGCTCTCACCACACCACCAGAGTCTGGGCCAGGCTGAGTGTTCAGAACAGCTCAGCTGAGCTCCTGAGTTTCTGACTGAATTCAAATGGTCAGCACAGCAAACAGCTTACAAGCCATTCTCTTCTCCTTCCAAAAAAATATGTCTCCCTTGTCACATGTTTACAGGAATGAAATGTTGTTCCCAAACTGGAAATACTGCTCTTGTTTGGATTTTTGAATCAGATGTATGCAAAACTTTAATGGCCTCTACATTCACAGTGCACAAATCACAAAACACACAAAACACATCGTCTCTAACAGGGTTTCCATCTCCATTCAAAGACAAGTAGACCTCAGTGAAATTTCAGAGAGTGGCACTGATGCAAACCTTCACACCCAGCAGGCATGATCAGTCTCCCTCACACAAGCAGAAAACAGCTGAGCCATGACATCTCCTCCCTGTCAGTCTCCCAGTTGGTATTTCACTGGCATTTCCCAACCCACCACAAGAGAATTATTCCACAAGGCAGATACCTGTGGAGAGGAGGGCCAAGGGCCATCAGGAACAGCCCATGTGAACCAATGAATATTTTCCATTAGTGTCAGTCAGCCTGTGATTAGGAGTAGAAGGGGAACAAGGATATGGAAATTGGTTTCCCAGGCAGCACAGAGGGTGTTGCTGGATGCTGCCTCATCGTGCCACTCGCTCACCATGGCACAGGGATGCAGAGACAACAGCCCATGGCAAGGGCTGGTCTCTGCTAGGATCAGCAGCAGCTGCCAGGTTCATCTTTACCTTCTCAGTCCACGGACCGTCTGTTCTTTAATAAATAGCTTATTAATTCTCACTGAGTTCAGCATCTTCTTTGCAATAGCACTGAAAGTGAGTCCCTGACAGCCGCAGGACAGCCTGAACTGACTCTGCAAGGAGCCTATTCTTACCCATTCCCACAACTTCCTGAGCACAAACTCGGTGCAGCTCTGCTGTTGAAAGCTCAGGAGTGGTTAAATTATTGGCAGTAATTTGAGGTAGAGCAGGGGAGTGCAGATGGAGGTGGGCACAGCCCTGCTGCTATCTAGGAAAGGGTAACGTCACAGAATCACAGCTGGGTGACATCACTGAGTTTGTGAGCCTTGGAAAGCCAAATGTTCCTGGTCTGGCTTCCACTGTGGCCACTGTGATGAGTCACTGGTGATGAAAGGTCTCTCCAGCAGCCCCGGGTCCTTGCTCAGGATCCCAGGGTTTCAGCCCTCTCAAAGTGATGCCTGTGCCAGGTTCCTTACTAACTGTGACCTTCAGAGGTCACAGCTTCCGCTTTGAATTGGGTTACTGGAATGCTATTATGTCCAAGAAAATTCAGAAATTAACAGACAAAAAATTAGTTCACAGAACAATTTAATATTCTCACAAAATGAAGTTTGTCAAATATACAGAAATTCCAAGCAAAACTTAAAATACTTGACTTGTATCCTGTCTTTATTTTGTTTTCCCTTGAGAATAGAAAAAAAACCCCAAAAAGCATTTTATCATGCCTAATCTCACTTGGCATAAAAATCACAGTTTTTAATAATTTTAGCAATATAACCCCAAAATTATAAAAAATAAATAAAAATCAGAAAAAAACCTTTGAAACATAATTTTGTAGTGACATTGTGGCAAGAGTATGGTGCTGTGCAGAGCGCTCTGCTGAGGTGGATATTAATTATTTTTGATTCTCAAAGCACGTGCAGGAGCAGTCAAACAGAAAAATCACACAATTAGGACTCAGGATTATTTGCCTGTGATTTGTTGCTCTTCACTTCATGGCAGAATGGCCTTTTTAGCAGTTTTCAAGTGCAAAACACATCCATAGTGTGCCTTGGTTGAAATACAAGAAAATGAAACTGGAGGCAGGTCTCTCTGCATCCAGCCCATCTGGGCCCCCCAGTCAGCTCCAGTCACAGATTTGACCATGGTCTTTGTCTGAAGAAGGAATATCAGTGTGAGATGCTGTGTAAGTCCTGTCAGAAGTGGTTTAGCTCATTAAATGTCTGCATCAGGAACATCCTTCAGCTGGTGTTGCCAAGTGGGTTTTAAGGAAATTAAAGTCCTAGGACTAAATCCTAGAGTCACCCTTATAGGGTGATAATTTGTGACCACTGTTAAGCCAGGGTGTGTTCCCATGAAGCAGGAGTCAGCATTAACTCCACGGGTGGCAGGGAGAGCAGCACTGGCACATCTGAGGGAGGAGCAGCTGGAACAAGCTGAGAGCAGAGGGCTGCAGAAACCCCCTGGACTGGAAAACACAGAGTGCTTTCAGCTGTGAAATGGGCAGCTCTCTCCTGAGTGTATCTGTGCTGCTGACCATTGCAAAGCCATGAATTTAGCCTTAAAACCACTCTAGATGTGTTTTCCATGGCTATTTCCCTCTGCTCTATGGCCCTTTCTACATCCTCTCAGTTTGTGTCTGGTAGTAAATGTTTGCTCTACACAGCTTCTGAAGCTGGGCTCTTCCCTTTCCTCCTAGCCTACCCTAGGACTTAATCCTGGGTTTCAGGTCTCTAATTAGCCACCAGTAATTTGATATTTATATTAAAAACGTCAAATTCTCTTTCAGAAAGAAATAACAGCAAGAAAGCTCTGCAGGCAAAAAGCAGGTTGAGGTTCCAACTCAGACAATTCCTTTTCAATTCCTCGAGGTCAGGGCAGTTCCCCCTGCCTGTGGCCTTTAGCAGCCAGTGCTTTCTTGTGGAACATATAAAAAGTATGAAAGTACAGAGATTCCAGGGCAGCTGCCAGTCACAGCAACAGGGGATGTTCAGCACAGGACCAGTTTCACCTGTTCAGTGCTCAGATGAAGAGCAGGTCAAAACTGGGAAGTGCTGTGGGGAGAAGGCAGCGTAGCAGGAGATGGTTTTGGTGTGTGGGAACAGTGCTGGCACTACAGGGTGGGGCTGCAATTTCCACATGCTTGTGGATGGGAAGAGAGCAGTGAAAGAACCCAGCATTATTCCCAGCTCTGACTATTCAGCTTCCATAGTCATGAGAAATAGAACATGTCAGGCAGAGCTGCCCAGTTCAGTGTGGATCTGAGGCCAGAAGCTCAGAGGAGATCCTGGGGCTCCTGACAAGGGCCCTGCTTTGTTTTTCAGTGACCAGGGTCTGCTTCTGTCAGAAAGTTCTTGCCTCTGTCACACCAGAGCCCTGTTCCAATGAAGTGCTCAAACCCCCTGTGTAAGAAATGACAAAGAACCACTGATCTAAGGCGAAACTGAACTGAAAGAGAACCACCTGTCTTTTCCATGTGTTTTCTCTGACCCTAGCTGATTTCTACAGCTGTAAATTAATCACCTTATTTCATTTAATCAATCAACCCATTGTAATCAATTGAAATGTATGTATGTATGCAAAATGGCAAATGCTTCCCTCAGAAAGGGCCTCGGGGGAATGTGCTGTCAGCAGCCATGCTCTGGAGAGCTTGTTTCATTTATATAAGCGAATAAATACAAATGCTGAGGACTTCAGGACTTGAATATTAATGCAGGTAATTAAACATGTTTTTTTTCCTGGCAGATGACTTCATGCCAGCCTGGAGAGGCTCCATGAACAGAACCTCCTCTCTGAGTCTCTTGCTCTTGCCTGCTTTGCATGAATATATCCTTGGCCCTTGATTTATCCCCACAGAAAGGTGGGAAAGGGAGGCACAAAGGCCATTGTTAGGAAATACAGTCACGTGCAAGACACAGATAAAATTTCTTCCTCTTTTTTGACTGTGCTTGTTAATATCAAGGTCGTGGAACAAGCCCAGTGTGGTGGTTTGAAATTGTAATTGAGCCTGAAACATTATTCCTGCAGCCTGTAGGTATGGTGTTCATGGACAGGTCTGGCTGTGAGCAGGAGGTAGAGCAGCCTCTAGCCCTCTGCAGTTCACCCTGGGGATCCTTTCCAAGCAAAGTCTCACCCAGTGGAAGCCAGCAAGAGTGGACTTGGAGCACCTTGCCCCCGAGAGTCCTCCTGGGCTCTGCTGTGCCACTTCCACTGCAGCTGTGACCCCTGGGGGAGAGGAGCAATACAGGCTTGGGCTGCTCTGTTCTAATCCTCTGTAATTGTGGAGAAATAAAGAAATGCCCTACAGGTCAGGGTACGTCTGTCTTTACCCCCATGTGTTTTCCCCATTCACAGCTCTCCTTTCCAACAGCAGAAAGTATTTTACTTACTATGGGACCAGGGCAGGGGAAACTACAACCCCTGTAGCCTGGGTGCTAGAGTCAAACCAGGATTAAGAAGGGGTCAGTGGCTTTCAGAAAACTGCATGGTGATCAGCAAATTAATGAGCTGCTCCCATAACCCCGAGCTGTCAGTGCAGGGCTCTGCCAGCAGTGCTTTGATTAGTATTGCCAGCACACACTTGCACAGATGCACGGCTGGCTGCTTGGCTAAGGGTTGAGACAATTCAGTCTCTTTTCCCCCTTCTCTGCAACTCTCAAGAGAAATGTTAGCTGCAAGACTCACCACACAAATCTCTGTTAAATTCACTGATGACATAGAAACTTTAATTTATAATTCAAAAGTTAAAAGTAGTATTTCTGTGCTTGGCTGTTCTCAAGGAATGGGTAGAGGGCTGTGCATGATGCACTGAACAGCCTGCACCCCTTTTAGGGAGTGGCACTGAGTTTTCACCCTGCAACAAGGGAAAATAGGTTTTCTTCATTTGCTAATCTAGAGAAAAGGTCTGGCAAGGAAAGAAGGCATCCTAATGGGCAATGGGATGGGGTGCATGAGCTATAATAAATTAGTTCCCCAGAGCAGCTTTTCCACAATCAGTCTCTGAAGTTCAAGGAAAGGCTCTGGTTCCCTGCCTTGATAAAAACCCACCATCTCCAGGCAAGAAACAGGTTATAGAAAATTGTTTGTAGTTTTTCCTCACCCACATTTGGTTCCAGCCATGACAGCAGTCTGTCAGTACTTGGCTCCTGGTGAGGCTTCCTCTTCCTCTAAAGTATAAACTTTTGATCTGTGTTTGTCTAGTCCTGAACTGTTTTGAAGTGTTTCTCTCACCAGTACTGATGATTTTTCTGCAAGAGATTTCTTAAGCTGAAATAAAGTCTCAGTAAATCAAAGTCTTTCAAGCCAGGAATGAGAAACGTGAGAGTGCAAGCTGGGGAGGAAAGCCTCCACACACCTCCTAAGAAAGTTTCTGGAGAGGTCCTTATGAATAGGGGAAAATGCACAAAGGAATGAAGAGCTCATGGGAAATGGCTGACCCAGCATCCCTACAGGAGTATAAATAGCTGCCCTGATTCACTGCATTCCCTTTGGACCAGTCTGCCCTTTGTCAAATCTTGCCTGGTAAGTGCTTGAAAAGGATCTTGGCAGCAGCTCTGCTGGCTTCAAGAGAGGCTTATTCTTAGCTTTGGGATTTCTTCCTTTTCTGCACCTTTCCAGGAGCTGGTGTGGCTGCATACCCGAGCCAGCCCCCAGCACAGCTCAGGCTGCTGGAGCCCTGCTCTGAGAGGAGAGCTTGCTCCGAGCACTGAGCTGTGCACCACCAGCAGCTGGAGCTGAAATGGTCTTATCTGCCTTCCCCGTGGCACTTGAGCAGCGTTCACCAGCAGAACACAGCCACATGCTGCTGGCTTTTCTATCTCTGGCTTGCCCTTCAGCTTGTGAAGGTTTTCTGGCACAGTGAGACACATCTGACTTTCCAGCCCGACTCACAGCTTGCATTTGCTGCAGGTTCAGTGACTCCCCCTCAGTCCCCCTGGCAGGGCACTGCTCTGGGAGCCTGTCCTGTGCTCAGCTGGCAGCCTGGAAACCCCTGGGACACAGGTGAGTGCACTGCACACACCTGCAGGGTATATGCGTGGAAATGCTTTGCTAACGAAGCAGCATTTGTATTTCTGGACTTTCTAGTTCACAGGGGAGGGAATTTGAGGGTTGCTCAGGCACAGTCTCAGATGTCATTGGCTGATCCAGGCTGCTGGATCATGACCTGACAGAATGGGCTACAGACCAGGTGAGTACAGTGGCTGCATCCTGTCAGATGAAAGCACAGGGTCAGCTGGTTCTCCAGAGAGGCAGAAGAATTACCTGTGCACCTACACAATTTTTTGTTGACCAGTAGCACGGTTCAGCAGCTCCAGGGAAGCCAGCTCTCACACTGTAGGGTAACCATCCCCACAGGGAGCAGAAGGAAAGAACTGTTTCTCTGTGCAGCTTGATCCAACTGAGCACAGCCTTTCCTTTGGACTTTTCACCCAAGAATTAGGTACTGACCTGTGGAAGATAAAAAAATCCAGGAAGACCAAAGTTCACAATAACCAGAATTGTAAGTCATTAAAAAAAACCCCAAACTATCAAGAATTTCTCCCGCAACCTTTTGACTTCTGATAATTTCAGTGCTGGAATTATTCCTCTGCAGCTGGATTAAGGTATAAGGATGTCACCCTAACATCCACAGCCCATGCCAGGACAGATGACTGCCTTGAATTCTACTCAGGCCTTCAATCTCTCCAAAGGCTGAGTGCCACAGGAGTTAGGAGGGATGCTGGTGAACAACGAGGGGGAGAGAGAGAGAGAGAGAGTGTGAGCCTGGCTGCTGAGCTGAAGATATGATTGTGTCACATCCTGCTTTAGGGAAAAACACTTTGTGTTCTGCTGAAAATCTGAACTTTACAGCAAATCACTTCCCAAAAGCTTTTTCCTTTAAATTAGATGTTACAGCAGCACTTGACACATGAATAAGCCACAGGCTGTGGAACATGCCCTTCCTCAGGTGCTGTGAAGATAAATACCTGTTGCCATCTGAATCTTACCAGCATTCTCAGCATGAAAGGCTCAGGGCCTGATGGGTTTGGAATGCCTTTGCTTCCCAGAAGAACGAGGAACTGCCCGACAGAAGTGCTCTTGGCATTAAAAGCAAACAAGAATTGATGATTTTCAGTCTCAGCTGAGGTTTGTAAGGGGCTGGGTGGCAGCTTCACCACTTGGCCTCAGATCACACTCTCTGTCCTGGGAGCCAGGTGAGGTCATGGGCATTTCCTACCAAGAGGGATTATTATAAATTATGTACAAGGTTTTTATTCGTAACATCAGCAAATAAAACTGACACCAGACCCAAGATGAAAACCATCCCACAGAAACAACAGAACTCATATAGCAGGGACAGTATTACCCAACCTCAATCAGGAGAGAATGATCAAACCCATTTTTAAAGTCTTTTAATACCCACCATTTACTGGGATTGCTGTGTGGCTGACCTTTAGAATCTGGGCAGTGCCAGCACAACTCACCTGCCAGCATCCTGATCTTCAGTCAGCTTGCACCAGTGCCAGGGCAGAGATGGCTCAGGCACTCTATAAGTCAGGGAAGCCTCACAAATCCGTGCTCCCTCGTGGGGCTGTGTAAAGACCCCAGCACACAGTGCTGCAGCCCTGCTGGAACCCAGCTTTCCCTTCTGGGAGTTCTGTGCCATAATAAGCACACCCCCAAAGTTCTGCCATCCATCCCATGAGGAGGGAACTCCCACTCACTCCTCTAAGGGAAGGAGGTAGGAGGGTTGAAGTTTCAATAAATTAAAGATGCACTTTAGCACTAATTTCCCTTTCCAAACCATAATGGCCTATGAAGTGTCACAGCAGGGAGTGGAGCATAGAGATCTTCCCCACCACATCCCTGAGCAGGGCAGAGAGCCTGCTGTGGGAATCCCAGCTGCTGTTTCCTTCCTTTGCCTCCTACATGATAAATGGATTTGCCACTTTAATATTCTTTTAGAGCAAGCCTCACAGCAGCTCATTCACAATGCATAAAGACGAGTAGATGTGTTTAAAATCTCTCCATTACAGCAGAGACCAAGCCCCCCTCCACCTCCTTAGAGCAGAAACTCATCTCCATAACCTGTTAGGGATGTAAAGGGTGTTTCCTGACACCACAACCATCTTTACCTTGTGTGCTGAGTCGACAAATCAGGATGCAGAGTGGGGAAAAGTGTGCTGGCACCATCCTGCACGTTCAGGTTGTATCAAAAACTGACATAACTTGGCAGAGGTATTAAAGATTCTCAATTTTCCCCCACCCCCTCCTGCTTTATCCTTCTTCAGGCTAGGTAAACCCAGTATGTGGATTCTTCCAGCACATCTGTCTTCAGCTTGCTGTGCAGGTATTTCCAGTGGCAGCAGCTGTGGCTGCAAAATTGAGAGTTCTGAGCAATGAACAAGGAGGGCAAAAGAAGAGCAACAATATGGTCCAGAGCCAGGCAGAGGCACTGCTCAAATGTTTCAGCTACAGATGTGCTCCACCCTGTTCCAGGAGAAAGCCTGCTGTTTGTCCTTCTAAAGGTCACAAACTCCCCTTGAGAAGCACCAGAATCCTGTGACAAAATTCAATATTGCCAAAGGCAAAGGGCTATTAGCTATCAAAATATTTTTACTTTGCTCTTTAATTACCCTCAGTCCACAAGCTCCTCCCCATTGCTTCAGTCTGCAGCCTTCACAATTGTTATGAAGCAAAATCAATTACAAATTTTTCCCCACAACTCAACTGAAATCCCAGTGAACTCTGTCAATGCTCAGCAGCAAAACGTAATGGACAGTCTGAATTGGGAACAGGCTGCTGACCTCCACATCAACACAGCTCATAAGAATGAAAGATAAAGTTAGGCATAATTAACCTACATTAGAAAAAAAGTTGTGGACAGCTTTGGCCTCTCTGTCCCCACAGCTTGTTAACAGTGTCTAGTAGAGTAAGACAGCCCCACAGTAGTACTTAACTCATTTGTGCAGGCGAAAAGGCAGAAACAAAGCCCCATCTCAAAGGCTTTGGGCTGATCCAGCACTCTGGTGCTACACTGGAGTGTGTAGACAAGATCCAGAATAAACATTTCTGAAAAGCCTGCCTGGTATATAGCTGAAGGCTTGGTGAAGTGAAGGACAACAGAAAAGTGCATGGCCCAGCCAGGCAGCAGGTGAAAAGGTCCTGGTGAGGCTCAGATGTGAGGGATTCTCACCAGCACCTCAGGGGGAAGGGGACACAGGGTGCAACCACATGGCAAAGGCAGCCCAGCCCTGAGCAAGGTTCACTGTCATTAGCTTGTGTGGAAAAATCAGGCTGTGAAAAGCCAGTGTCCATAAAGGAGACAGAGGAGTCCTTCAACTTTATTCAAATAAAGGGAGAGTTCACCAGGGCACACACCCACGGGGTTTTTTCTCTCTCGGGGTTTCAGAGGGCTCAGCCTCCCTTTATCCCAAACTCCCGGGCACACGATGCCCTCTTCCTTTCTCCAAAGCTGAAGGTGGAACTTTCCCGACCTACCTGCCCCAAACTCCCCCTTGAATCTGGCATTTTACCCCAAAGTTCAGAAGCTCAGCGTTGTGCAGACCCTTGTCCGTGCCAGGAATCGAACTGGGCTCTGTAACAAAGCTGCAGCTTGAGGTGCAGACAGACACTGACACCCATCTCATGGACATTAACATCCCTCTCACCCACCGAATTGTTTGTGAAGGCATTAGCACACGCCTTTCCTATCACTTTGTTGCGCCAAAGTAGTAAAACTCCTCTCCTTTGTTTCAGAAACTAATTTAAGAAACTAATTGTTAAGCAATTAACAGCTTAGAGAGAAGGTGAAGGAAAGAATTCAATGTCCCTCGTGTAGCTTTGAAACCTCGGGCACAGTGAAGCACGAGTGACATGCTGGCCCCAGAAGGATGCCACAAAGGTGGGGTCCACACCCTGTGTCCAACAAATTCCTGAGCAGAACTCGGGTTTCTTCCATCCCACCAATGCAGCTGCATGAAGAAAAAACTTCTGCTGAGTTGCAAACCCTGAGCAAACACAATACAAATGTATTTGTACAATTGTTTAAATATAAATGTGGTACTTGGCTGATGGCAAAGCCTCAGGCAAACACAGCAGCACCAACCTTCCCAGGAAACACAAACCATCTATTTCCTCCCTCCCTGCAGTGAATGGGATCGACAGCCCATGCTGCTGAGGGCAGGGTACAGTCACACCTGAAAACTGCATTCACCTCAACTTTCCTACCCTGCAAAGAATCACAAATCTGCTCTGGCATATGAGCAGAGAAGAAATGGAGCTTGAGCCTGACATACAGAATGACCCACAGAATGCTCTGGAACTCCAGGTGCTGGGGTTTTATGACCAAAGCTGGAAATCTGGCTGGAGAAGTGCCTATGGATTCCATGACACAGGCCTCACCAGCTCCCCTCACACTCCTACTCCTCTGGAAACATTCCTTGGCTTCAGCTGTTTGATGGTCATTTCCCTTCCTTCAAATCTTACACAAAACAGAAAATCATTACAAAAGTTCACAGATAACACTTTAGAGAAACAGTTTCCACAGATCTAGTCACCTCCAAGGAGGAATAGCAGCACCATGGGTGTCACTGGTATAGACAATTATTCAGCTGGAGCTGGTACCTGACATGCTAGAAGGAATCTTTGCATCAATATCTGGGGGACAATTTCACAATGGCCAAAGCAAAACAGTTTTGTTTGGCCTTTTCCTTGCATCTAACAGGCAACATTGAGTTGTTGCCTCCAGCAGTCCTTTGAAATGTAGATTATAAAATATCCACTGCCAGCATGGGCTGTAGAGATAAGAGGAGCATCAGGCTGAAAGTGAGGCTGTGCTGAGCAGCCTGGTACTTATGGAATATTGTCACACAGAAGGAGAAAGCAGCTGAGCAAATGCTTCCAGCTCTCACACTGCCAGCAGCAATGCTTGATCAACCTACCTGCACTAGGCAGCTGCAAGAAAGTTGATAACACATTCACTTCTCAGGTTGATAACAATTGCAATTCTGATTCCACCTCTGAAATTCTCATTTACATTTCTTACTTTCTCTAATAAGTCTCCACTTCCTTCCCCATTTCAGAAGCTTGGACCAAGGTATTTTTTCACATACGCCTCAATGCAGAGACTGAGGGAGTGGTTCACATAAAAGCTAAACAATTAGGCAAATACTTGCCAAAATAATTTTATTTCTTTTGTGCATTCAAATAATTATAAACATACTTTCTGTAACTTTCCAAGACAGCAGCATCTTATCACAAAACAATTTTCTGAACTTAGGCACATTTATTTTCTTTTTAAACAAGCAGTTCTGCTCTCAAAAGTACAAAATTAGGTATGAAATTGAATTGCTTGGCAACAGAAACAAGCAAGATATTTTCTTTCATAAAACCCCAATTTCTTTGCAGCCTCATTTTGCAAGCAGGGACTATTAGAAGCAGATTCTTATTGGGCTTATCATGGGTCACCAGGATACTAAAATGCAGCTATTCATTATCCTTTCACAGTGCCACATACACTTGTCAGAAATCAGCCTGACAGCACAGGTACAGGTTCCTGGTTTTAAGCCCTGCTTTCTGTTTGGACTCAATCATTGCCTTTCTGGGGACCATACCTGTGGCCACTGTTTCTGGTTAGGGTGAGCTGGCACTTGGATGCACACCAGGAAAGCTGTTTGTAGAGTTTTCAGCACGACCATAATCAATCAGTGGCCCAGGCTGATGCATTAATAATCACAAAATAGCATTCAGGGTTTGTATTTAAGCAAAGTGAAAATATGGAGGTTACTCCAGAGTGCACGTATGCTTTAATTCAAACCCTGAGCCCAATATTCCTCTTTTAAACAACTGTCTTCAAAATGACCCCAAGTATCTAAGCAGAAACTGTCTGCAGTGGCAAGTAACATCTCACCATTTCTCTGAGGAGGCCATATACTACATTTTCTAACTTTTAAAATTTGTTCAACATTTATAATCTTGTCGTTCCCTAAGTTAATGTAAAGCTTTAAAGAACAGTGGGTAATTCTACCTTCAGGTTGTTTAATTTTATCATGAGTAAGAGCTGCTGTTGCCCCTTAGGACACGAGGTAAGCACTGAGCTCCTGGCACTGGTAGCTGGCCACGCTGTCCAGGACCCACTCCCGAGTTACCAGGGCAACATCACCGTGCTGGAGGATTGCTGCAGGACAAACACAAATAAATGAGGCAGCTGTTATCAAGGAGTCCAAACAAGCTTAAGGTGAGTCCACTGATGTCTTTCAGAAAAAGCTGTTTGCTTTATCTGCGACATTTAAGAAGTCTTGATAAACCCCAGAAGTCTAAAAGCTGAGCTGTGGCACTACTACTGCCTTCAGCAAGGCAGGTGATGCTGCTGCTCCAAAGAGAGGAACTCTTTGGCAACTGGCCAAGCAGGAAGCAGTGAACACCACACCATAAACACTAAAAACAAAGAATGCAGTTGTTATCTTTTAATTTAGGATCTCAGTGACAGAGCTGTGGTTCCTGTCTGCCCAGACACACTTAGTATGTGACAAGCAATCAGTCTCATTAAAACAGAAGCAACAGAAAATTACTGAAATGTTTTCAGACTGTTCTGCCTCATTCCAGGATCTTTTTATGTTCTCATTTTCCCAGTGCCATGGAAACAGTTGGGTTTTTTACATCATCATCCTGCTCCACTGTTTTGTTGGACTTCACTGTAGCCTACCTAACTCCCATCCCTTCCAGACCCTCCCTATCTCTAAGTCAGTCTGGAACACTTGCACTTTCAAAGTCTCCTGGTTTCTCCCAAGCATTTTTCTTAAAAGAAAAAAAAAAGAAAAAGCAAACCTACATTTGTTAAGGCTTTTTAACATGACCTTTTCCATCTAAGGCTTTCTGCTAGATCTTGCTGGTCCTCCAAGGACACCCTTCCCCCCGTCCCCACTTAAAAACTATTCAATTAGAAAGTTTCTATAAAGCTGATGATACACAGAGGACAACTGAGGCAACAGCTTTCATCTGCCAGAGTAGCTTTTAAGACTATTGCCTGTTCTTGAGACAGTATACTTTGTCCTTCTAGATTTTTCTTGCAAGACATACTTCCATCTCCAGATGCAGTAGAGTTTTGACTTCTCTACAGCCCTGACATTCAGGTATTAAAAGGACATATGTGACAAAGAAACTGGATGTGTACCAGAAAGCAGCTCAGGACAGTGTTGCTTTACCTCTGTAATCCACATTTTCCTTCCAAGCGTCCGGCTGCACAACCACAACAGCAGTAGAATTCTAGGATTTTAAGACAAAAAATAAAAATGCTATTGTTGTCTGTCCTTATATAATTCTCAGATTTATTTACAGAGAGCAACAACTGGGCTAGCTCTGCTTCAGAGCATCACTTCAGAGAGGAATTTAAGTAGAGGGAGAAAAACATTAGTTCCTAAGATTCTGATGTGATTTCTCTCCAGAAATTCTGTGAATACACTCAGTCACTAAAAGGCTTTTGGAGCTGGAAAGGGAGGCTCAGAGCTAATTTCAAGATAAATTAGTGATCTGGCCAACACTAATCATTTCTGCACTACAAGGGAGCCTGTCTTCCAGCAAAGGCTGTCCAGGCCTGGAACCAAGGGGCATTGCCAGGCTGTGCAGCAGCTCTGGAAACTGTGGGAGGGTAAAAACTCCTCAGCACTTACTGCTGGGTGTGTGAACAGGTCAGGCTGCTTCACCACAGAAGCACCACACAGCTCCACCATCCACTCCAGATGCTCTGAAGAAATCAGATGGAATCAGTTACCTCAGTGTTTTGTACCACATTTCACTATTCCCTAAGCCCTCATGTGTTTGTTCCAGTTCACAAACCACCACCATCTGAAAGAGATGTGAGCCTCAGTGCAAAAAGAGAAATTCCACTTTTGAACCTGCTAGGGAACATCAACTCCCTCCTCCCTCACCCCCCTAGACAGGTCTGCACAAAAAAAAACCCTGAAAAAGGACTGGAACACATGCCCAAAACTTAAAATCACAATTCATTTCCTCTTACCATAAGGACACAAGACGTGAAATGAAAATTAAAAATGAAAAGTCAGAACTGTGATTATCTCTCATTAACAAAAGTAGCCAAAGTACTTAATTTGCACCAATTTGCTGAATTGGTAGTGAAGAAGATTAAGTCTCTCAAGTATAAGAGCCACAATTGAGGATCACTGCAGCAGGTGAAAGCAATGCATCCTTTGAAGCAATTACTGTAAATGTCAGGAAATATATTTCACCCAGTCAAAAATATAGTTATATTGCACAAATCAGAAAGTATCTGCTGAATAAGCCACAAAAATAGGAAGTCAAGTACAAATACTTTAAGTAGAAAAATTATAGAAAAAATTTTCAAAAACCTGTAACATACTTCATTAAATTTCAGAAGTAAAAAATAAAGCTATCCTGAACAGCTTTTTCTTTGTATATTAATGTCTAGTTTTGTCATGTTTCACTTTTAACTCTTGCTCCTGTAGACAGGAGGTTACAATAAGGATGTGTCAACTGCTAGAAAAAGGGTACTTAGGAACTCAAATATGAGTGATCAAGAGCACCAATAACAATTACCAGACAGCATGACATTATTGCTTTTCCTTCAGTGCTAGAGAATCAGAGATAAACTAGATAAAAGGCCTAGTTTGAAATGCAGCAAAATTGTCAGGGGGTTGTCTGAGGACATTCAAATAGAAGAGAACACCATTTCCACTCCATTTGGAGACAGAACTGGATAAAATTATTTACCTACACTTTACCCCATGTGGATATTTTTAAAGTTCCAGAAGAAAAGAGGTAAAAAATTATCCAAGAAGAGGTCAAATGTAAAAGTCTGGTGAATTCACAGTGCCCCTCCAAATATTTTTTATGTTAATCATTCATCCAGCTCCACTAAAATGACACACCTGTAGTCATATCAGTGAAAGGTCCACAGCAGCAGATCTCAAAGTCTTTAAAGATCTGAAAGGCAAGGAACAGGTTAGAGTTCTTATGGGGTTTTTAAAGGACAATGCTTTATATGCTGTTTTCATTGCACCTTCAGGGCTTGTTATCAAGTTATGACTATTTCACAAAGCACATCCAAAGCTCTTTGTAACCTGCAAACCACAAGAATATTAAAGACCACTCACCCTACCTTATAAAAAGATAGCATTCACTCCAAGCTTAGTGAGCCCCTCAGAATTTCTGCTCTGTTGCTGAAAGAGCTCACTCTTCATGTATAAAAATGCTTAATTTGTATAACTCTGTGTGCACTGAATAGCAGGGAAATTGGAAGAAATTCCAGATACTCAGCCAGCCCAGCCACATGTCTGAAACATCAGAGTTTGCATCCCTGATGTGCTTGTACCTTTTCAGTCAGGGCCTGTCTGGCCCTCTTAGGACCTTGATGGTTTCTCCCATTGATTACATCTCCTCTGACTTCAAAGGTCTCCTGGAACACAACAAAAGCAAGGAATCAGAAGTTAGAGACTGAGAACAATTTCCTGTCAGAATTCTGCTTCAAAACAGGAAGATGTCAGATTTCAGAACTGAAAATCTATGAGTGTGTTCAGAATATGAATTAGAAAGGCTTTGCAAGAGAAATGCTGCAGTAATGAAACCCCTGCAGGAAATTTTTAAAGAAACAATTGTACTCAAACTGTATAGTAGTCTAGCAAACAAAATAAAAGCAGCACACTCCAAGGCTATAATTGCCTTACCAGTAAAGTCTGATAGAAATTATCTGTACATAACATCATTTCCTTAAGGAAAGAACAGATCTTTTGCTCTATGGTATAATCTATTAATATCAGTAGGAACTCTTATAAAAATGTCTATAACTTGTTAAAAAATAATAGGGACTCATTATGTCTTCAACACCAATGAGTGTGGCTTTTAGTCCTAATATTTAGTAAAATTAGAACCCCAGGTTTCAGAGCTAAAATTCCATATTAAATGTTTATAGACAATATCTGATAAGACCATCAGTAATAGTATTACTTAATGACATTTCACTCAAGATGAGAAAGACCTACCTCATCCAGTATCCTTCCTTTTTTAAAAGACTGAATTATCCCTAAATAAAAAGATCAGAACAAGAAAAGTCATTTTATCCAGCAAAATGGTTTTTCCACTCCCAGTATTCTGACTTCATTGCCATATTAAATTGAAGGCATTTCTACTAAAGAAGTACAGTATAACACTGAAAGTACTAAAAGATTTTTTTTACCATTTATAAATAATATCAATTTTACACTAACTGATGTCATGCATTGCAAAGACTTAAAGTAAGAGGGACGAAAGGCTTTTGCCAGAGTGGGGAGCAATCCAGTGTGGCTACCTGAAAGCAGAAAAAGTAAGATTAAGCAATTCACAAAAGCAAGAAGCTTGATACTGCTGTTTGTTTGTGCTTCTTAATTTTAATTTCTTTTAAAGTATTTAAAACCTCAGATGGCAAGACATGAAGAGATTCTTTTTCTTTACTGTAACAAGTGACGACTGCATTCATGGTAGAAAGGGAAAAACCTTTTAGTTCCAGTTATACATACACTGATAACTGACTACCCATTTTCCTCCTGCAATGCCCAGGAAATACTTCAGTGTCCGTTCACACACCAGCTCCTTATCTGCAGGGCAAACAACAGTAAGAGCTCTTTTAGTTTTGCCACTGGCAAAAAAAACACAGGTCAGGGTATCTGTATGTAAAAGAAAACATTTTTTGCTAAGTGCAGCAGCCAAATATCAAAACTATACAAAGGTTCCAACAATCCAGTATCGTGATCCTACTAAACTGAAGGAAATGAGCAGAAACTAATCACATGTACCCCTTGTGAGCCCTTTTTTTTAATTAAACAATAAAGATAACAGGCAAGAAGAAGCACAACTTCTTTGGGAACTATCTTTGTTTCCTTTTGGTTGGTTCTGAACTACTGCACACTAGTGTGCTGTCTACTCCTGAAAATTATGACCAAGCAGCTGCAGAAACAAACACCAAGTAACAATAACACAAGGGAAAACTGCCCTCACACTGATTCTGTGCATTAGAATGAGAAAGATTCACAAGCTTAAACAAAAAACTTACAATAGAGAAAACAATCAATATATTCTCCTCAAACTTGTTAAATTTATTGCTGACCTGTCTGTTTGTTGGTTAGACTAAAGGTAAAATTCTACATGGTCTGTCAATAAAGGATTTGGTCCCCTGGCTCCCAACAAACCTGTTTTCATTATGACATGGGTTGTTCCTTCAGTAATGTGATTAGATAAAGTGCTCTGAGTTTTTTTCACAAACTTCTGCACCACCAACTGAAAAATAGTTTAGAAAATAATAATTAGCAACAATTTGAGCCCCCCCAACAGCCCCATTTAGTAAAAGCATAATGAAATAGGATACTTTAAAGTAACAGTTTTATGTGTTGGCACACAGAAAGTACATTTCCTAAAGTCAGTTTTGGCACCATCCAACAGGCTAAAGTAAAGCAGAGCTCTTGGTGTGTGTTTCATAACCCAAAAGCCAAATCCTTCGGGAAACTGAGTGCACAAACAGGCTGACTAGCAAGAATACTACTTACAGAAATGATCACTAAGGATCAGAATTGGGGTAAAGCAGCATCATCTGAGAACACTGACTGAACCAAACACCCACAGAGCCCCTCCCCAACCCAAGGCTTTCTACAAGTCCTCTAGCTTTGGAATGATGGGTTCTTCCCCCAGACATTAGGGATTGTTTAAAAAGTTCAAATTTCACTGAGCTTAACAGTGCCATTACAGCCAGCATTCTAAGTTTTAGGAGTGATAAAGTTTGACCTAAGTTGCTGCATCACTCACCTGCAATTCCTACCAGATTAGTTTTATTGTACTTAGAGACTGAGGACTATAGTGGTAATCAGGAATTATTAACTAGTGATCTCTAAATCCTTAAATCTACTTACATGCTCACTGTGATTTAGACCTGATGCCACAATTGACATTTGTTTCCTCTTGGTCACAACTGGACTTGCAGCATTTTCTTTCCCAGTTTCATTGTGCAGAACAGGTACAGGAAAACATTCACTTCTCTTTAATTTGTGTCCTGGACCACAGCTTTTATCAGTGTTCTGAGCTATGACAATCCCATCTGTGGCTTCTGTAATTTGAGGGGTAAAAACCCTTACAGAGGAAGAAGAGTTATCTGGACTCTGGGTCACATTTCCAAAAAGATCTGATGAGACAGATGCACTGCTTTGCTTGGTCCCAGACTTCTGCTCCTCTGCATTTTCTGAAGGAAAAGAGAAATTATTCACTGAGAAAATTGCATCTCTTTCTTGTAGTCATGGTAGAAGGTTGTTGGTCTCTTTTAGGTTTAAATTCTGCAGTTACTTCCTCTCCTTATGTGTTTATTACTTGAATTTTGCCTCTATCATTACTTTTTTCTGATCTATAGGCAAGACTAGAACACCTGTGAAACTCCTAGCAGTATATTTGTCAAAGTGTCTGAATTTAGAAGTGAGACAGAAAAACTCTTATTACTGTCAAAATGCTGTCACACCCCATTTGATGGGCAGCCAAACAGCTGGGCTACCAAAGTAATAACACCTTTCCAAAATGACCAGGAACACAAACTAAAATCATGGATTTACAGGGAAAAGTTGTATATTGCTGATATGTAAAAACATGAAAAGAACAGAAGGAAACCGCCAGAAATCAAAATGTACTGGTTACCTGCTTCAAGCTGACACTGCCTGTGTTCTGGCACTGCCTTCTGCACAGGTTTTGTCTTTTCAGAAGGAGTTTTGTTCTTTAGAACACTGTCACACTCAGGGCCTTTCTCCAGACCTGATCTCTTTGTTAAAGAGGATTTAGAAGGTGGAAGCAACAATTCTGGAGACCTTGAGAGAGGGAAATTGATTTTAATACCCTTTTTGCTCTTCTAAGAAAAATGTGAAACTATTCTAATTTCCCAGAAGCTCAGAGTTAAGATTCTTTTTTCAATAAAAATTTAGAAACAAACACAAAACAACCCCAAACAAAACCACTGACCTGTTTTTTTCTTTTCTCGTTTGATCCATTTCAAATGCTCCTTCAGAACTGGAATGTGGCAGTTCCCTGTGGACAGGTAAAACTTCACAGTTCTGACTTCCATTCTGCTTTAACACTGCTTCCAATGCAGCCATTTCTTGCTGAAGTTTTTTCAGGCTATTTTGCATAGCATTCTTTTGCTGCAAAGGAAGCACAGAAATACCAACATAAGCAAACTCAGGAAAAATTTCTTTAACAAACACTGGAAAATTAGAAATAGCAAAATAGTTTTGAATTAAGTTTTTGCCATATGTTCCAAAGGTGACTGTGATGCTTTTACTGGAACAAATAATTACACACATCAGAAGCAAAAGCATCCACACAACCACACACTCATTTTGCCAGTCATGTTATTTCAGTTTAATCAATCAGAAAACAACACAACTCCTGCACAAATTTATTTGAAAGTAATTTTGCCCGAACTCCATTAGTAGCTCAATCCATGATATTAGTTATTAAATTTTAAATCGAGTCTTCATCTTCCACCATTACTAAAAGCCCCAGCAATCATTTAAAGAACTAAAACATTACATATTATTCTTACTTATGTTTCCCCTCAAAAATTACATTTACATGATCAAAACCATGCCATGGGCAGGTCCTCATAAGAACAGCTCAGGGTTTCAAAGGGCCTTTTTAAAAACCAAAACCCTTCACTTTACATGATGAAGCAATTTCCACAGAAATATTCTATTTGTAGTTCCAGCACTGGCACCGTGTGGAGCTTCTTTGTTACTGAACCCATGAAAACCCCCAAGCAAACAGAAAACCATCACCACAGCACAAGTCCAAATCCCCCACCCACACTGCCATTAATCCATTCAGCCTAGGCACATGCCAGTATTTTCATCCATGAATATGGATGTAAAAAACAGTAGGAAACAACGTCCTACCAGCTGACTACACTGTACACTGATGCTGTAAACAGAAGTACCACCCATAAAGCACAAAAATTAAATTCACTTTTTTTGACATACATAAAGCCCATAGGCCTGATAATGCTGAAGAGAGAGTTGGCAAAAGACTTACCCTAAAGTCACACAGGACAAAGAAAAACCCCAAAGCAAAACAAAAAAACCCAAGCCACTAACCCTCAACTGAACCCCCAGCCCAAATCTCCCAATACATAAAGTCAGGCCACTGAGCAGCATTCAGGATTTTAACAGCAGACAAAAAATACACTGCGAGACACACCTTTCATTAGACACTGCCTGTTGGGACTTGTATCTATAGTATTCCAATATAGAATTATTTGATTTAATCTTTACACAGAGAAGACAGGTCTCCATGCTTCTAAATATTGTAACAAATCTAATCCTTATCACCAAATCCTTACAAAATCCTACCATTCAAGCTTTTAAATATAGGGAGCTGACATTTCCAGCATTAGACAAGTGTGGAGATGCATTAATTAGCATCTCCCACAATTAAGCCCCGTAACCAATAGCACATAACAAGCTGTGGCCATTGCAGTGTCAGGTCACCAGGCAAGACAAAGTTGGATAAATAATGGCATAGAAGCAGCTCTACAGCTCTTCATTAATTATGCTTTTGGAAGAAATTTAGTGACAAAGAATTATGATGAAAGGAGTTTTCCACTTCACAGCTTGCTTATCTCCTGGAATGCAAGCTGCTTCTAACATTTAGTGCATAAACTCACTCACCTGTGTAGTGAGGATTTCACCCTGAGAGAATGGTCCACAGGAATCTTCTACAACACTTATTTCACTGTCATATCCAGATGCTTCACCTTGAAGAAGGTGGAAAAAACACCCCTGGGTTAAAGAAAAAAACCCCACCAAACAACAACAAACCAACCAACATTATCCACCATCTCTCAGCATGTAGAAGTTTTAGAGAACTAACAACTATATAACTAAAGTGACAAGTTTTGAAAATGTTGAAGTTAGAAGGACAGATCTGCTTTAAGAACATTTCAAAGAGTACCATGTCACATACATGACAAAGTAAACAGAATTCAACAGGGATGAAAGAGTCCTAAACATTTACAAAAGCCATAAAAATTGCAAAATATTCACTACAAAATTCTACAGCAAATTTCAACACATATTTCATCTGGGGAAAAGCCTGGATAGGCTGTGAAATTTTGTTGATAATGCAAGCCTCACATTGCAGTAAGAGAACCAGCATCAAACATGAATTCCCATCAGTCACTCATGCCCACTCTGTTAATTTGTGCTCTGAACAAAGAACACTGGAAGAACATAATTTTCAGGAAATAAACCACTGAGGGTTTTTATCCGATTGTTTAAGGTTGATCCATTCTCCTAGAAGAGCAAGCACCACTTAAATACAGAACAAAGTTTCCATGCAAACACCAAAAACCTTGGTGTAAGGACATTACGAACACAGCTGCAGAGAGAAAAATCTTGGTTTGTACCTAGGTTTGTTCCCATGTCTGGGCCTTCCTGGCATTCATCTTTGGTTGTCTTCAGCTTTGCACTACAATTCTGAGAAGTTTCTTTACTGTCATTTACACTGTTCATTTCTGTGGACACATCAGCTTGGGGTAAGTGTTTCTTCAGTCCTTGTGCTTCATTAAGTGATTCTTCAGACATGTTGGACTGGGAAGAAAATAAGTTGACAGAGCATTCTGACTCCTGGCTTGGTGAAACACACACATGACTTAGGGCAGCTTCAGGCACTTTCTGCACAGCATTGTCATCATTACTCACACTGTGAGGCAACACGTCGGCACTCACTGGACACTCTACCACTGGAGACTCTACCACAGATGTCACTTGTTTATCAGTCTGCAAAGGTGTGCTTGCTGATTTGCTGAAGATTAATGCCTGAAAGCATGGTAAGTCTTCCTCCTCACAGGACTCTTCATCTGAAGATGGCAGTTTCTGCACTCGTCTTTGAGGCTTTCGAGCACCTCGAGATCTTGGCTTAGAATTTGCATTTCTATTGTGCAGTTCTTTTCCCAGGGCATTGTCACTTTTTACAAACACTGCAGATTGCTCTTTCCTGTCAGTTTCACATAAGCTGGTGTTCTCCTCAATATCAGTGTCAGAGCACAATAAACCATCAGGGGTTTCAGACAAACCTGTGAGATCACGATTCTCTCCAAGAGGTCCTTCCAGAGCCTCTGCAGCTGAACACTTGAGCAGTGCTGTGCTAACAGTTTGGGCTGCTTGTTCTTCATTCCCCTTTACACATTTTCTTCCTTTTTTGCTACTTTTTGTCCTATTGACTTCACAGCTGAATTCAGCAGGGCTTTGCTGACAAGTTGCAGGACAAATCATTGATGTGGATTGAAAATGTAGAATTGGTCCTTTGCAATGAACAGCATCAGTCTTTTCTGCCTGATCGCTTTCTGAACTGAAGCTGATTTCCAGGCCTGTGTTTAAAACATTTGGCCTGGAATCATGCTTCTCTGTGTTACTCTGATCACTTTGGCTTCCATCACTTTTGATGGGATTCTGTCTCAACTCACTTTCTGTCCCTATCTCATTTGACACTGGCTTTTCATTGCCCTGCTCTTCTTGTAGCAAGCCACTTCTGTGCTCAGTCTGAGCAGTCTCTGTTCTTGCTGGTGTCAGAGTTCCTTCCTCTGCAGCCTGTGAAGTGTCATCCCTGTATTCTCCTGTGCTGACAGCAAAGCAAGACACAGGATCAGTATGGGCAGGCTCACAGGTCATAAGCTTCTCTTTCTCAGAAACTCTGCTCAAGTTTTGAGCAGCTGCTTTCTCCTCTTGTAAGCTTTCTGGCTGTAATTGTTTGCTAGCCTTATTTTCTACCTGAGCAGCACATGATAGATTTAAGGTTTTAGAAGGAGGATCTTCCACTGCTCGTGCCTGCCTGGGAGTCTGAAAAAGGCTGAAGGATGAGCGCTTTGAATGTCTAAATATATTTCGCAGATACTGTGTGTCTAAGTCACTGTCTTCAGCTTCCTTAGCCAATTCCAAAACATTTTTAGCCATTGGCAACTTTTCAGTTTTGAAGTCCCCTGGAACATTTTGTGAATCATGCCCACACTGCTGGGGAACAGCAGCAGGTGATTCAGTCCCCTCTTCAGTCTGGTGAGAAGCAGTTTGCCCAGCAGACACTGAAGGAAGTTGTAGGAGGAGAGGGCTACCTAATATTTCACTGCCTTGAGAACCTGTATCTGGCACAGTGGAACCACAGTTTGAAGGCTGACATGAAGGACTGAACAGAATGTTTCCATTTTTTACAGTGTCAGATAAATTCTTTAGACTAACCTGCATTTCATTTCCTTCCAGATCATCTCCCTCCAAATTAGTGACCAGCCTGCAACTCAACTCATCTTGAGGCTCACACATGTCTTTGCATTCAGCAGAGTGAGTTGCCACATTCCTCTGGTCTCCACAGACAGACCTTCCATGCTTACTGTTACTCTTTCTTGCTCCCTTTTCTCCTTTCCCTGTTTCCTTTGTCACCTCTTCAGAAAGTAACTGAAGCCTTCTGCTGCGTCTGACTGGGTTTAGCTCAGAATCAGCTTTCCTGGGTTCTCCACTGCTTGGATAGCTATCGATCTGTGGCTCAGCTGGATCAGGGAAAACAGAGCCTCTATCCACTACTAACTGTAGAGCACACTTAGTTCTACTAGAATGCCTGTATCTTTTTGCTGCAGAACTTCTTTTTTTGGTGCTTTTCTGATCACAGTTATGCATTTCTGGTTTCCCATCACAGTGCTTGGTAGTGACCTTCTCAGTAGCTTGCTTCCATGTGGACTCTCCTCCTTCCTCAAGTTCTGTTAGTGTATTATTTGTTCTGTTCTGAGAGAGGTGACTCTCATTAACAGCAACACTTTCATCACATCTTTTCTTTTCAGCATCTCCAAGGCCCCAATTAACACTTTGAGTGCCCCCATCTGCCTCTTCTGTATTTTTTTTCTTGATGAAATCCTCAGGTTGCAGGACACAGGCAGTCTTCCTCTTTCGTTTGAGTCTATCTTTGCTGAAATTATTCAGGCACTTATCAGCAGCCACATCTTCCTTTCTCCTAGTAGGCAAAATGTCTCTCAAGGTAGAAGAGGGATTTGATTTCCTCCCTCTCTTGTATGTTTTTCCAAATATTTTGTCTTTGATGTTTTCTGCTGTTTGTTTTGACAACCTCTTTTTTCCTTCCACTGCTGCAACTTCCATGGAATTTGCCATAGGGTCAGTCTTTTCTGAAACACAGGACTCTTTATCTGATAAACAGAGATCTCCTTCACCTGAAACATCAGCTGATGCAGCAGATTCATCCAGGGAAGAACTGGAAGACAAAATCTCATTGCTTTTTGAAAACCATTCATTTACTTTCTGAATGCTCTGCTTCAGTCTCTTCTTGGAGACTTTATTCAGGCTGGCAGAGTGAAGTGTCTCTGGCTGAGGTAGCTTCTCTAGAGGAAGTTCTTGGTCCTGGGAAGAGTCATTCTCAGGTTCATATCCCTCTGCAGCTTCCACACTGTGTGCATCAGGATCCATTTCCTTGCTTTTATCCAGCCTGCTCTCTGAGCTAGCGTCTAAATCAAACTCTTCCTTTCCACTGTTGTACTGGGTTTGCTGTTCATCCATTTCTTCTGTGCTCTTAAAGAATGATGTGCCCCCATTCACTGTGGGACTGGCATCACCTGCTCTGTCACACTGCTCTGGGAGCAGGTCTACAGCAAGAACATTTAAAGGAGAACTCTGGCATTCAGTCACATTCACTTGGTCAGGTTTGGCACATCCAGCGATGCTCTGAGTGCCTTTCTTGCTCAAGCATTCCTTTGAGAAATCACTTTCACCTGTTAGATTTATAAGTATAATAAACATTTAATCTCTATTTTACACACACAAGCATAATAACAAGCTTAATGGCTACTTTGTTTTAAAAGAACTGCTGTTATTTCCCCCAATCAGAATACTACACTGCACAAATCCCCCTCTAGAGAAAGGCAGAAAGATCAGAGTACATGTCCTTCTAAATTTTTACATCAATTACCAGCCATTGCTTTTTCATGTGTAATATGGCTCATGTAGAATAGATTAAATTTTCTACTTTGATCAAGTTACTTTTCTTCCTTTTTGTTCCCATGCATAGAACATACACATTTAAAACTCCTAGGCTACAAGAATAGTCTTGTATTAGCTTTAGGCACCAACAGAACTACGTTATACAAGACTGCAAACATATTATATACATATACACAACCATGTGAAATGAAAATGTTAGCCTTTCAAGCTTAATCACCTTTGCTACCAAAATAACAACACACCTATGACATTTGGTAGTGTTATTTCTTTGGCACACAGCTTATCAGGCTGTGCATTGCAAGAATTTTCATTTCCTTTCTCAGCACTCTCACATTCTTCCAGCCTTACTTGAGAAGAAATCTGAACTGCTCCTTTGTCTTCAAACCTGTTGGGAAAGGAAATCTGCTTTCATTACAGATAAAACCATAATAGACAGAATAGAAGATGATACTTATTTTTTCCTTTTTGCTCTCTGAAATTTCTGGAGAAGTCAAGCTGCATGACAGACACTCACCACAACGAGATCTCTTCAGAGTTTCATGCCATTTCTTTAAAAGATTCTCTCTTGCAAACCTGAGTTTAGTGTTTATTTTCTAAAGCACAGTGCTTACCTTTCTATGGAAGATCTATGTCCGCAGCAAAACATTTAGAAAACAGTTTTAAAGCAGGTAATTTGGCAAACTGTTGGAATTCAGCTACCCATTCTACCCTAATGCCCTCAAAGCTGGAAACCTTTTGTCAGCTTAAGAATTATATCAGTCCTATGCTAAGAAACTAGAACACAGGACATGAGAATATTAAACTATTGTTTTTAGAAAATATTGATTTCTTAATCACATTTACTTACCCAGTTTTGCTTGCCTGTTTAAAAAACTCTTCAGATGATTCAGAGCCTGAAAACAAATCATCTGTTACTCTGGTTGGAATGAGTCAGAGAAAGGTGACTTGCCAGATTCAGTGGTTATCATCACATACATGCCTACTCCTTTCTAGAGCTAGATGCTTTGAATTTTTAGCAGATGAAATCAAGTTCAATTGTGAAATATTTTACCTAATTATAATGACTTCTATATATAACTATCGATATTGCTTCAACATAAAACTGTGTTTAAATACAGTGACTAGTAATAGACTGGTAACTAAGAGTTAATTAGCTAAAAGTTATTTTCTAAATTTATACACAAAACAGCTACTAGCATTTAGAACTTTGAGCTGGAAGTCAGAGAAATATATTCAAATGTCTCTCACAGATCCTTTGATCCTGGCAGATGCAGTAAGGAAAAAAGTGAGGAAACAAACTCTACCCATTAAAAGCAGCAATTCCTTCCTTGAAGGAACAGCATTAAAAAAAAGCTATGCAAGGCATCTGTCTTGTTTCTCATAGCAGTCAACACCAGATTAAATTCTGAAAAGCTAGGATAGATAGCAAAAAAAAAATATAAATATCTCAAATAGATTTCATTCTCAAGCACTGGTGACAAGGTTTAGTATTCTTCAGAAAACAGTGCCTACCTTTAGCTGTAACAGCTATAATTTTTTGCACATCTGTAAACACTTTCTCTAGCTCTTGTACACCAATGCTTAAGTGTTCACTACAGCAGCATTAGTTGCCATGATCTAATAAATTATGTAAAAACCCCTTTAGATTTATCAACTTGGATTTGTCTGTAATTCAGCCATTTGTTGTCATTTTGGGTGTTAAGGAGAAATTAGTGTTTATAAAGACTTTGAACATAATCCCCTTTCTTTACTTTGCAAGCATTGTACGTAGGATCAATTAGTGTGGATTTACAACAGATCTTACCCAACTCTATATAAGTACCCTTTTGAGAATCAGATTTCTGGGGTTTGTTTCTTGGGCGACACATTTTGGCATCTGTAAGCTGAATATTTAGACTGGCTTCCTGCTGACAGGAAAATAGAAAGGAATAGTTATTTACAACAGTGGGGGATTAAAACTCATAGCTATTTAAACTTTAACAGGGGGCTGATATAAATACTTAATTCATATTCATTGGTAGCACAACACAATACAAGCAATTTATCATATTGATATCAGTAATGAAATGTGTCAATAGAAACAATGTATCATGCATTTAACAGATCAAATCATTAACAGCTTGAATTTCCATTCTGTATTGTCCAGCATTCTATTCAGCTTCAGGCAGATGAAAATAGAAACAACTTGGACAGTCACACACACAGCAACTACCCCAAGCTGGGGTGAAACCCCAAGCCTTATGAGCCCTAAGACATAGTTAGGATCTTACACCTAAAAAGGTAAAACCCCTACAAACAGGTAGACAGCCTCATGAAACAAGCAGGTGGAACAAGTTTCCAATCCTAGTTTCAGTAACAGACTGTGTTATGGCAATATTATGTTTAACTTCAGGTCAATTTGTGCAAACATCCTTCTCAAGTAGATTAGGAAAACAAAAATATATAAATGTCCTTGTCCAGAATATCACTCAGGCCAAAAAACAATCTGAGATCAACTAAAATCTCTTATTTCATTCTCTTACGTATATGCACGTACACACATTCCAAATACATTTTAAACAATCCATGAAAATAAAACAGGAAAGAACAGTTACCAAGGTGAAGTTTTCTTGTCCATTTCCTTTAGCACTTTTTTTCCTGTTTCTGAAACCCTTACTTTGGATGACAGAAGTTTCTTTACACAGGGACTCAGCAGCAGTGGCTTCTATGGATGTTTTAGGAAAGCAATGACTCTTTAAAACTAAAAGATGTTAAATAAATAAAAAAGATATTAAATAAAAAAATAAATGTTTTTACACTGTGACTCAAGTATTATATATTAATGAAATAGACTTCTGTAGACTCTGTGCACTTAGTGCATATCCAGCTAAAATATGTTTATTCAAGAAAGAAATATTGTTGAATTACTAGTCTGATTATTCTTTCTGAACCCTCTTAAAGTAAAAACTAAAATCTTGATCCTGCCAACTAAGTTTGTTTATATAGGTAATCTAGCAAGAGCGAGATCTAATTCTAGTTATTTTAAAATGTCTGAGCAAGTTGAAAAGAATTAAAATATAAAGTCTATTTTTTATAACAGAATATATCAAACACTACCATCTGCCCCCAGCCACAATGTCTGGTTCACCAAAATGGAAACAGGCACATGTCTGACTTGCCAATACCCTAAACAACCCCCTGAATTCTAGAAAAGAGAAATTTGGATTCCCTGAGCATTCATCTGAATGGGATGAGTTAACAAACATGGCTACAGCACCTGCTAATTCAAGCTCTGAGACCGTTTAACAAATTTAAACTGCAAGGTTGGGCATAATCAAAAGCAGGACTTTTCCTCACAGTTACAGATTAAACATAATTTGATACACAATCAAACACACAGAGTAAAACTGTTCAAGAGGTTTATCTAAGAAAATCTTGCAAATTTAATGGAACTTACGTTTCTACATCCAAGAAAAAAAACCCTTTTGATAATTCTTCCCATACTTAGTACTGCACAGTAAATAGGATACCTTATAAATAATCATGATATGTCAAAATCTTATTTTTAAAAAAATTGGAGGCATACATTCTCAACACTTACACTTCACTCCAGTGTCAAGCTCAAAAGCATGGATAGTGTCCAACAATCCTTCAATTAGTTCCTTATATTTGGAATTTTCTTTCAGACTTCTGAAATAACATCAGTACTTCAGTTATTTTAAGACAAATGAACGGGCTAACTGCAAATATTTCTAAAATTTTGGCTGAACCAAAAAAAGGGGTAAAACTCCAAAGTGGAAGATAAGGCAATAAGAAAACGTTGCCAGGGAATGACAACACAATTCCCCCAAACACTCATTACTATGGGAATTGGAACTATCACAAAAAGTGAACATATAATTTTCTCATGTAAGTTTAACAGGGAGAAATCAGTTGCAAGGATTTAAACACCAATATAGCACAGACATTTGTTAAGAGAGGTGTATTCACCTGTGACCACCTGGAAATAGCTCACATTGAGGTAAGATACTACATTTAGTCCTTTAGAAATAGACAGCTTACTTAAAACCCACCTTTTCTTCTGTATTTCAGTCTTATGCTAATATATTTTAAGTTATTGTTAGTCTTTCCTCAAACACCTCATCCTCCAGCCCCCTCACAAAGGGGCATTCCTCACCTCTTGGTAACTTCAGTCTTACACAGAGGACACTCCACCACCCCTTTTTTCTTTTTGCTGATAAGTTTGAACATGCAGAACCTAGAAAGAAAGAACACGTGTGATGGTAACAAGAGAAGGATATTATTTTCCCTAAAACTGAATAAATCAAGGATGCTTTCTTGGTCTGGTGTCACAGTGAGTTAATTGATCCCCTTTGACACATTTGGAAGCTGCACTTCTCTTCTTGTACAGAATTGACTTTTCCCCCTCAAGTAGCTACACATGAAGTCATCAAAACACAGTGTACATACATGATTAGCACTGAAGAAGCATATATGGCAATAAAACTGGTAGATACAGAATTAAAAATTATAAACTCAAAAATGTTACATATGGGAAATTAAAAATTGCATTGCACTTACAAGTTTTCAAACCTACCTGCAGAATATGTGATCACATTTTGTTGAAACAGGCTCTTGTATCACATCTAAGCTACAAAGAGAGAAACAACAAGAGCACAGAGGTTATAGACACTTGGGAGAACCTCACCAGAGCCTTTGCTATTTCTGCATTTGTTTGTATTAAAGAACTACAGACCTCATTTACTTTTCAGAGGCAAGGGACAAAAACCCACAAGGCTTTACAAACAATGTTCTAATCCAATCAGATACATTTATTTGCCTCATTTCATAGACAACTGACATATTCGAGTTTTAATAGAAAAGCAGAATTTACTAGAACATAAGAGCAAAATTTAGGTTTTTTTCTTGCACTTTCTCATTTGAGCCTTACAAAACATCAATATGTTTAGTCCCAAGCACAAATCTCTCTGCTTTGTGGTCAGCCATAGAACTGACAAAGCATTTTCAAAGAAAT
>JAGMWU010000122.1:42455-97152 GCA_018697195.1 Certhia americana | reverse complement strand
TCCTTCCTTCCTTCCTTCCTTCCTTCCTTCCTTCCTTCCTTCCTTCCATTATAAAAACAACTGTCTGTTATTTTTGTCACAGGGCAGCATGGTCCCATGATGTGTAGAGGCACCACAGCTCATTACAGTCACACCATTACACTGGTTGTGAAGGACATAACAAAGGCAATAATTGCCATTAAAATTTAGCCAGGACATAGCAAATGGTGTTTTGGGAGATGTAGATTCCAAAATATCTCGAGGAGTGTAATAAAAAAACTCTTTAAGCTATTTCTAGGGCAAAAGAGAGGTGTGGCTACATTTGCCATCCCCAGAGCATCCCAGCTGGATGGCAGCTCCCCACATCCCTCCCTGGGCACACAGCTGAGTGGTTGAGGCAGCAGTCAAGCCCTGCTGTGCTTGTGAAATGTTTTCCAGGAGCAGGACCTTTGCTGCACTTACTGGTGCTTGGGGAGGCCATGCCCAGACCCCTCAGTTCTGCCTGGCCCTGCTGCCTGCCCCAAGTTGGGCTGGGCACTAGGCTGCTGACATTCAGAACAAACCAAGGGCCACTGACACTCCTCGCTGCCCCCAGTCTCAGTTGAAACCCATGCTATGTACATATGCATGTTTGTGAAATGTGATGAGGCTACACTGGGACTTTTTGGATCAAGCTTTTGTCAAGAGCTAGAAGCCAAAAAAAGACAAGAAAATAAAATAAAAAGGAAAAGAAGCCATGCTAGAGGGACAGCAATGTTTCCATATTTACTTCGTTTACAGTGCTTTGTAAATAGGTTCCAGTCAGTCTGTCTTTAGATGGATTTGTGTCAGCTGCTTTCCAGTGTATCTTTGTCATGTAGATTTACTGTAAACTACTTATGCCAGTTCAACTTTTCTAACATGTTTTTATTTTGAACAGTTTTTTAATTGACATTTTCAACAAATAAAGAAGGATTAAAGTCGCTTCTTAGCTTTTGGAGCTGCTTCCTGTGTTCCGCCGTGAAAGCAAAGCCAGTGCTTGCTCTGGGCATCGCTGGTTTCCTCAAAATGCCGTGGCAGCATCATACCTCTCTGATTTACTGGTGGGAATACTGGTGTGAAAGGTGATGGTGGAAGCAACAGTCCAAGTGCCAGACCTGCAGCAGGCCAAGGGTACTTGGTCTCAGGGCAGGAGATGCATTTCCATCCCTCAAGCCCCGCATGCACTCTGTTCACGAGGATGCTTCATGGAGAACAGACTGCTCTGCTGCACCAGGCTGTTGCTGTAGATAAGTGACTTCCTGCCTGTTTGAGATTTTTTTTTTTTTTTTTTTACTTTGTGTGTGTGTTTTTCTGGCAATTAGGTGTGGTGACAGGATTTCCTTTGGTCTACCACCACTTGGACAAGACATCTCCTGCAGGCTGGGGAATTTTTAACTCTTTGCCAGAGTCTGTGGTCTCAGCCCACAGCAGAAGTGGAGGGTTGAGGGCAGGAGGGCTGGCCCCTGCTCTCCTTCCCCAAACACAGCACTCAGAGTAGAAAAAATAACAAGGGAAGAAAGAGACACTAGCCTTGGGTGCATAATGTAAAACCACTGAAGTCCAAAACTGCCAGAGGACAGGGTTAGATGGAATATTTGAAAGAAATTCTTCCCTGTGGGGGTGGTGAGGCTCTGGCACAGCTTGCCCAGAGAAGCTGTGGCTGCCCCATCCCTGAAAGGGTTCCAGGCCAGGTTGGATAGAGCTTGGAGCAACCTGGTTGGTCTGTCTATCTATCTATCTATCTATCTATCTATCTATCTATCTATCTATCTATCTCTCATTATCTATCTATATATCTATCATCTATCTATATATCTATCTATCTATCTTAGATCATTATAAATTGTTATGTTTTCTTGATTTTATTTATAGTGAGCATGCAAGATCTCTGCCCAGCAGATGACCATGCTGCTGCTTGTTCCATGCAACTGTCATCCATCACCCCCTCTGTCAGTTCTGTGATGTTGCCCTGCAAAACTCCACCACTATCCAACGCTTTCTTTACACAGGAAAGAACAAAAATCAGTTGGGAATGGCACAATCACAGCCTGAGGACTGGCATAGAGGCCTCATGTCAAGGGGAAAATCATTGTATTGACAAGCTTTAAACTTTCCATGGGGACAGGAAACGGTGCCAACTGTGGCAACAGGCAGGGCTGGGGGAAAAGGACACAGCTGGTTGGCAGCAATTGCATCTCATCCCCTCTCACATGCTACCTCACATCTGAATCCCATGGGTTATTTTTGGCAAGTAGGAAACAGAGGCAAGAAACAGAAGCCTGGCGAAAGGCAGCAGTTTGGGCAGGGGCTGAGGTTGGTCAGACAGCCCACACGCAGGAGAGGTGACAGTTGGCATCTACTGCCCCTGCTGCAGAATTTATGGACTTGTTTAACGACTGTTTTTCTCCTCCCCTCTCTAACTGTTTTCCTCAACCATGCAATTTCCAACTCCTGGATCCCTGCTCAGTGATTTGGGCTAGGGATCACAGCCCAGCCCAAGGTCTGGCAGGTGCTCTTGACCACTGAGGCTGGGGGCTGCAGGAGGCTTCAAAGTGTGCACTGATCATGATTTCTCCTTGCCTGTGATGAGCAGGTTTTCCACTCCTGGAGGTTTTTGGCCACACACATGCTCCTCACAGCTATCTCCTCCCTATCCACTTGCTCCAAGCTTCTTCCCCTGTCTCAGGCCATGCCAGTTTGCACTATCTTTGATTTCTCCTGTAGCTTCCACCCACACTCCTACAATGACCAAGCACCTCAACCTCCTCTGTGGAAGTTTCTGGTTCTTCAGGCAGCCCAGCACTGCCTCCAGGAGCCCAGCCCACAGTTTCAGCAGCAGCAGCAGGGATGTGGTCAGACCCACACCACCACAGGAGGAGGCAGCTGCCCAGATCCATACACAGCATGTGCAGCATCCATCCTTCTGCTCCTAAGCAGAGACATCCCTGCAGCCTCCATGACCTTAGGACAGGCAGGAATAATCCTTTTTCAGTCAGGTGTCCTAAATCCCATTAAAATTAGTCTCCACCCCTCTGTTTCACAGCTGTGCTGGGGGCTTCAGCCTCGGTGTCTCACTGCCCCCCCAGAACAGGGGCTCTCTGCTTCCTTCATCCGCCAAAATGTCCTTGGTGCTGCCTGGCCCTGACACCTCAACATGTCCCAAGGACCATGGTGTAATGGCTACCCCTGGAGGCTTCTGGGACTGGCTGTCACCAGTGTGACCCCAATGCCACTAGGGCTCTCTAAGCCCTCAGACCCCAAGCCTGTGAAATCTCAGCCTGGGGCTGGGAATGGTGAGTGGTGTTCAAAACATACAGAGTCACCTATATCTTAATACATAAATTTTATTAATTGTGGGGTGATCAGTGGAAGAAACCCCACACTGTGAAAGGGGGAACCACAAACACTGAATTATGCTGCAAAACACAGCTACAGGCATGCACAGTCCTCTGGCACTCAGTTTCTCTGGTTACAAATATAAAATGGATTTAGTTAAATAAATAGTCTTTATACAAGATGTCAGACAAGAGTGATCCATCCCCTAAAAAAGTTAGGCAGTTTTGGAGAAAAGCCAAGAAATACTTACTAAATTATAGTGAAACCAGACAGTCCCTAAGCTCTATTGACTTTGGAGGGGGCTGTGCTGGACACCCAGCTCTGCAATGAGCTGTGAAAAGAACGCCCCTTGTGTCCCACCAGTGGTGGTATTTGGGTGCCGTGTTAGGACTAGATCTGCAGCCTCCAGCACAACAAAGCCTAAGGACTGCCTAAATCTGGAAGCTTTTCCATTTGCAAACCTGTTGGCATCCAGGATTTTGTCCAAACTTTGACACTCTAAGTGTAACCGGTATAATCAAAAACCCTATGCTTGTCACGTGTCATCTTCAAACGTTTTTTAAAATGCTGCATCAACGTCCTTGTGTCCTGATCACCTTCCCTGCAGACTAATCTGGAGAATAGGGCAGGCAGTACCCTAGTGTGCAGTGTTACCCAGGTGCACCCTGCCCAAGAGGGTTCTCCTGTTCTCCTGAACCCTCAGGAAAAGTGCCACTGTGGACACGTCCTCACTGAGGACAGCCAGAATATGCTTTGCGCATGTGCCTTGGAGAGAAGAAGCAGGTGGTCCTGCCGCTCCTGAGCTTTCCTGGTCCTCCTCCTTGAGTAGGAGGGGTCTCAGGAGAAGATACAGTTCCAATTTTGATGATGGTACACAGTGCCCCTTCCACAGGGGAGTGAAACTGTCCACAGGAAAAGGTTCGTCTTCTTGCAGAGGTGGGAGGACAGTCTGGTGAACAGATTCAGGTCACCAAGAGCAGACCACCAGTAGTGCTCTGCCTTCTCTCTGCCTTGAAATCTGCAGCCCTCCCTCAGTAACCAACCATCCCTCTGGTGCAGAGCGATTGTCACCAAGCATGAACCCAGTCAAGGCAGTGCCACCTGAGGAAGTTGGTTGAGTTTCACAGACAAACATGGATGGAAAAAAGGGGATTCTCCAGATACAGCAGACGGTTGGGGTCGCAGCATTGCCTCACCAGCAGCTACCATGTAAAGACAGTGCTGGGCTTACTGATTCCTTTAGAGGAGGTGTTCCTAAGCCATTTTATGTTTTTCCATTGACTTTTATAAGCAGATTGGTGCTGGATATATGTATGAACCCAGCTTGGCTGAAGTGCCCTGAGCCATCCTACATTTCTAGGAAAAAAATGTTGATGGTGGAGTTTGGTAAACAAAGTTCTTGCGACATAACAGGGACAGTGACCCTGCCAGGAATGTGGGGTATGGTGGACCCAGACACACAACACTAGCGTGTACCAAATCACTGGCTGCAAAAGAAAAAAATCTGAGAGCAAACAATAATAGCTTCAAACTTTGTTCCTTTTCTGTTCTCAGAGTTCCTTGTGCCTCATCAATAAATAACAAAATATACAAATTCAGAAACAAGAAAAACAGAGAGGCAGAGGAACATAAATAAGGGGAAAAGGAAAAGGACCTTTGCTCAAGAAAGTTGGGCTGGATTCCCAGCTCAGGAAGCCCTTTCCTCGCTACAGCTTGAAGATGCCAAAGTAGGTGTTGCCATGATTGTACTGCACTTTTGAGGAGTCTGTCACATTGACAAAGACTATGTCATCTTCCCGGAGGTTGAAGACACCTCCCACACGGATGGACTGGAGTTCACAGAGGGACTTCAAGGTGCTCTGTGCCTTTTGTCCTTTCAGCAGAAGCCGATCCTCTTCCTCGGGGATATGCAAATAAATATAGAGGGTGAAGGGTGCCAAAGACACTTCCCTGGTGCAGAAGCTGACTTGGGAGTAGATGTAGTAGAGCCCTGCTTCCTTCACCTTCAGTTTCCCATCCTTGTTGGATATCAGGCTGTTCGTAGGGCCATACATGGTCTCCTTCCACTCCAGCACTGCAGGGAGAGAGCATGGCAGGTGAGCTCAGAGAAGGAGAGTTCCAGTTTGGCAGGCTGACTTGGGAGGACACATACAGATATTTGGCCTCAAAGACTCTGTCTGTCTGGTGGGTGCAGTTAGTGGGGTACCCAGCCCAGGACACCATCCCCAGCCTAGGGGAGCAGGCACCCTTCCCAAGGACAGAGCAGGTTTAACCCATGCTGCTTTGTTAGCCTTGATTCGATGTGTAAGTGGATTAGCTTCCTTCATTCAGCCAAATAGAAATGCTTAGGGAGGAGGATTGCCTGTGTTTACCACAACAGACCAAGCATTGTGTCACTTCCATTTGCTGCCTCTATAGACTTCAATGGGACACCCTCCAAGCCCTTAGAGCACTACCAAAATATGCTGCAATTCTGCTCTTCAGAGCCTCCCATTCCAGTTTTTCCCATCTGGGGGCTGCCTTTCCTCCAGAGTCCTTCCTCCTCGTAGACTCTGGAGATGGTGAGACTTTATCAAGGAAGTACAAAAATTAACATTGCACAGTTGCTATCCCTGCCTGGGTGCAGAGCTGCAAGGGCTTAGCACAGTGAGTGCTTCTTACCATCACCAGGACCATGGCCCACACAGATCAGGTACTTCCATGGATTTTGGGACACTTCTGGTGTCATCAGAGTAGCTCATGTAGTTGGTGCAGGTAAGCCTATACAGGGACCTGGAAGCTGTGGCTATAGGGGTTGAACTCAGTTATATGATCTCTGAAATTTGTACCTCTGCCTTCCTCAGCCTACAGAGACACCTGGAAGAGCAACCAGGGGAGGTGACTTGGCTCCAAGGGCAATAATGGGTTCGACTGTCCCAGCCCAGAGACAGTGTACCATGGGCAGCTCTGGGGGAGCCACGCAGCCCATGGGCCCTGACCAAGCATTCTACAGGGACATTTCCCCACAAAGAGTTGAGCCCTAGGCAACTGCTGCTTGCCAGACCCTGTTTTATAGGCTCAACAAGTACTTGAGCAGGGAGTCTTAAAATACAGCAAGTTTCTTACTTCTTTGATCTTAGCTGACACTAAGCTTTCCACAGGTAGACTGAGGTATGGGTGAAATGCTGCGTCAGAAATGGAAAGAGCAGTTGCCACTTACTGTCAGTTACACCAGAATTAAATCAGAAGTGGTCAGATTGTGAAATCCTTGCAAGATGGAGTGACCTTGTAAGCCCATACTCACTTTGGTAATCCTTGCTGTTGTGGGAAGTCCCTCAGCTAAGGCTATGCTGGGGGACAGAGCAGTGAGAGCAGCCACAGTCGATACAGTGGGATGCACAAATGCAAAAGGACTCAGGTATCTCTCAAACCTAATATATATAATATATATCTCTCAAACCTAATGTATCTCTCATACCTAATGTGGCCATGGCTGTGAATAATTGCAACTTGACTAAATCAGTTTGGAGCCCTATGTTGCAACTGTAAAGCCCTCAGCCAGCCCATATTGCTACCACAACCACTATGGGTGAGAAGAGGATTAAATCAGCAGATGCAAATGTGAGCAGAGCCCTCCTGCAGCAGCCACCCCGGCAAGACATGCCCGGGAGGGCAAAAACATCTATTTTAGGAACAAAAGAAAAGTGGGAGGTTATTTTCCTTAAATATAAAAAGTTTTCCACTCATAAAAACCCTGGAAAGATTAAGCCCTTGTGGTGCATTTCCAGGAAGGCACACATAGGGCTACTGAGGACAGTTGGGATGTGCAAACTCCACGTGGCACAGGTGCACGTGGCAATGTCACTGCTGGGAGGTTTGCTGTGTTTTGGGGACACACTTCTGTGCTGGGCTTGTTTTGTCTCTGTCCCTGCCCTTAGAGAGCCACTGGGAATGCCCACTGCTGTGTCCCTCTGGCTCCCAGGCCAAGGTAGAACCAAGTGAGTCTGTCTTACCTGAGCCTGCCTTGTTGCTGTGCAGACCTGCCAGGTGAATTGCAACTGGCTCCCTCTTCTCTGCTGCAATTTAAAATGGCCAGTGTTACTGATGCCTTGGCACCCACTGTTTCCCCAGTGCTCCTCTGCAGGGACTGCAGCACCTCCCACCCTTAATGTTTCTTTATAAGCCAAGGCATCATGCCCAGATTCTACCCCCAGCTCTGAGTAAGGCAGGACATGGCCTCCACTCAGCAAAGACCTGCCTCTGAGGTGAAGCCTCTGATGAATAAAGCCTGAAGAGGAGATGGTGCCACCTTGCCCATCATTGGAACAGGACCTGGATGTACCCACACCTCACCTGCCACAGATGTCTTATTCTTGTGCATCAAACGGGGATAATCATGGCGCTCAGGACCTGCAATGTAAAAAGGCCATAGATTTAATTTTGGGTTCAATTTCAACAATTTCAGACTGTCTACTCTGGCACCCAGGTTCACCTGCCCTGGGGAGACAGCCATGCCCAATGTCCCCCTCTGCCAGCCCACACCAAGATCAGTTCTACCCTTATGGTGATGCTCCAAATCCCAACCTGTCCCCTGCCTCCACACCATGTCCTGAGAAACTCGTGGGCTGTTGAAGGAAACCCCTTCCCAGGCCAAGGAACTCCTCCTGCCCCAGCAAGCCAAGAGTGCAGTGGTTACACCAGGAAACTCACCTCTCTGCATTTCAAACTTGGGTTGCTCCTTGAGGGGTCTGTCCTGTTACAACAGCAAAAATATATGGATTTTTTTTTTCAAAATCAGTTATTTTGAAAGTTTCTATGTAAAAGATGCTATGGTCACTGCTGTGGTTGGTGATATTTGGCTCCAACAGTCCTATCAGTTCTTGACAGAGCATACCCGAAACCCGAAACCTCTTGTATCTTCCCCAGCTCCACACATGACCATGGGCTGTTTGCAGCAGGGAGTTTGTGGGGTTTATGGTCTTAGGTTTTATTCAATTAAAATTATGGGTAAAGTTCATTGAAAACAGTAAGATAAACAAACAAGAAAAATCTCCTTTTCATGTGGAAAAACCATACTGCAAGTGCTGCCAATGCACATCTCTGCCCTGAAGTTGGGGTTTTCAGGACTGCTGAGCATGGCCAACCTCAGACATAATTTTTGGTGGTCTGTTGGGTACTATTGCAAATCTGAAGGTTTAGCTGAGGCAGGTTTAGCTTAAGCATCTGTTTAAGCATGTGTTAAGCATCTTAGTTTAGCTTAGGCATCTGTTGTCACCAGGCAGTGACAGTGAGGAAGAAATGTTCCACTGCTGTCTACTCTGGCCAGCACAGCCACTCCTAAGCAGTGAATTCAGGGCTGAGCAGGATGACAGCAGCTCATCCCTGGCTGCACATCCCTCAGCCACTCCAGGAGGATGTTGCAATGTAAATTGGCTCTTCTGCATCCAATTGTGAGGAGCCACTGGTCCAACTAGAGATGCCATCCCTGAGTCCATGGGGTGGCAATTTGCACAACACCCTCATGCTCCTCCTCACTGGTTGCCAGGAGTTCTGTTTCCTGGCCCAAACCTTGAACTGCCATTGACACCTGGGCAAAGCAGGCAGAAAAGTGTTCCCAGTGGCAGGTGGCCGTGAGCATCCATCCTCACAACCACCCAGCACAGAACTGGAGCAAGGTGCCAGGCAGCAGAAAATCAATTATTTTCAGACCAGAATCAGGGAGCAGAGCCAATGTGGCTGCAGCTCCATCCCACCCACCACAAGCCCCAAAAATACCATGGCATGTTGCAGCTGGAGGTGTTCTGATCAAGAGCATTTTAAGTAAAAAATCAATGAGATTTTTCAATTACATTAATGTAGCGGAAAAAGAATACAACATAAAAAAGGGTGTGTGCTACACAGCCCTAAAGTAAAGGGCACGCATGGTTTAAAAAAAAAAGCTTGGGGTGAAGCTCTGTGTGTGACTGGGAGCCCCTCTTCCCTTTTGGTGGGATCTTTGACCACCCAACAACACATACCTTGCACTGGATGTTCTGGAAGCCCTCTCTAATCTTTTCACAGTCCAATAATGTTGACTTCTGACCTTCTGCTGTCTGACATTTCTGTACTTTCTTCAGGAAGATGTAATCTTCATTTAAGCTCAACACCTCTTCCATCTGCCAACAGGGGAGAGAAGGGAGGGTCAATGGGATGTTAGTAGGAAACCTGCAACAGCTGTCAGCAGAGACATGCTGCATTCCTGCCAGCAATAAATCCAACCTGGGAAGCCCAGGGTCAGATGTTCAGCACTGAGATGAGGTGGGCAGACAAACTGTGGGCAGCAAGACCTCCCACCAGACACCTAGCACAGCGCCTGTGCCCTCATCCACTGGGAACTGAACCCATGGAGCTCACCCTGACTGGCAATGATAAGAGGAGGATTGCTCAGTTCTATTTTCTACCACCTTGGTAATTATTTAAATGTCCATCTCTGATTTTTCCTAAAGAAATACCAGTGGTTGGCTCAGGGGTTCTAGGTTTGCAGCTCCTTCTCCAGTGGCCCCAGCAGGCAGCTGGGATGCTCACTCAACCCTTCACTGCCCTGTCCACACAGAGAGGCTTTAAATTTTTTCTGCTCACTTATTAACTAAAAGCGTTTCCAGCAAAACAAAACAACATGTGGGTTAGGGCTGAATTGTGCCAAGATCTTCAGATTAAAAAAAAAGTAAATCAGAAAGCCAATAAAAAAGTAATTAAATGCATCCAAATACTGATTTTTAAATTTACATCTGTTTGGTTTTCTGTTGGTTTTTTGTTCCTTGTGAAAACCTAACATTCAGTTAAATGGTAAAGAGAAAGTGCAGCTGGACATGAGGACATGCAGTCAGACAGAGAGCCCTGCACAGGCACTGGGATCTGGAGGGTCAGATTTGAAACCCTGTCACAAACTCTGAAGGCAACTGAAATCCTCTTGCCAACTGTGACTGCATTTCAGCTGCCTCTGATCCTTGGCCATGTCCCCCTGCAATCATATTTCCCTCTGCCAGAGACCCTCTACACTCCTTTATGACAGCCTGCAACCTCCATGCAATGAGGTCCCCTTCCAGCCCCCCTAGCTCAACATTGCTCTTCAACCTTCTGAACAGAAACCGCACACTTAAAGTCCAATTTAAGTTGAAACAACACATGTATAAATCAGTAACATCCACTGTATCAGTGTATCTGGTAAGAAAAACACATTCTGAGTTTTAGTGACGTATTTCTTTAGCTGGCAGTCCTTTCGGACTTGAAGGAAAGTATCTTTAGATTGGTGATTTTAGGCATCATGCAGTGCAGCTGCAGCCTTACCAATCTCAAAAACAGCTGTCCAGACTTTAAAGTTTTGGTAAATATTGTCCCAGTTATGGGACAGGATCACTAGTACTTCATACTTTCAAAAACTGAGAAAGTACTAAGGTCCAGTCTTTCCTTCCCTAAACTGAAAGACAGCATCTGAAGTGAGATGATAGTAAAATCATTGAAACACCAAAAAAAAAATTAATTTCTGGACCTTTCATCCTCTCAGTTAGTGTCACAGTGCTAATAAGTGCTACAAAATCAGAAAAATTACCACCAAGCCTAAAATAGCCACTTGCATGTCTAAACCACACCTTCTTGTCCTCAGATTAGCCTCAGCTACCAGGTTTACTCTTAATGTCTCTTCTCAATTGGTCATTCTCTTTTTGTTAGCTAGGGGAACAGATCTCTTCTCCCGCATACATCTCCGTGGTAAATTAAAGCAGAAATGAGAACATGGGTGTGATAAATGATACTGCTGCCTCCATCCAGTGGTCAGCACCATCTTCCACTGTGTTCATCCTCTTGGTTAGCAGATCTCACCAGAGCTGAAGTCAAACCATACCAGCAATCCAGCAGAGACAGAGACAACCTTCTCTCTCCGCTTACCTTATCCATCTTCACGTGAAAATACAAACAGAAGAGCACGGTCCCAATGGTCTGCGCTAAAATAAATGCAATGAGGAAGCCCATGAACATTTTCATGATGCCAGGAGACTGGCTGGTGATGGGACGGGGTGCCTCAGGGCCATAGGGTTCGTTCATCCTCTGTGCACGCTGCAGGGGCTCCTCCAAATGCACTGCTTTCAAGTAGCATGAGAACTGTTGTGTGAGCGCCTGCTGCTCAGGGGATACAGGGTACAGCAACCTACACTTCCTGGAAAAAGCTCTTCATAGTGGGTAGGTTTGTTCACTACCATTTCCCACAACAACAACAACAATAGAAACATTACTTAGACTTTCTTCTCTGTTGCATTTCCATGCTTTTTCCTACTGTTCTACCAGAAACAGAGATTTTGTATATTCATATTTGCCCTTGAATCACTCCAAAATATTCCCTAGTGGGGTTTTTCTACTGCTGTGGATGAAAGGTTTGTGGCAAGCTGCCGTAAAAAAATGAAGACTGAATACAAGAACAGAGCTGCTGAGCAATAGTGTGGGCTGCCAGGGGCTGGGAAGCACTCATAAATTTGGTTATGTCTCAAAAGGGGAGGAATGGCTTTTTGCTTTTCATTTCCTCTAAGAGAAGGATGATTTCTGAGTTGAAGATGCTTAGCTGAGGCAGGTAGGTTGAGCTGGTTTCTGCTTTCCCTTGTGCTTCCCCTGGGTGATGTCTCTGCCTGTGTAGGCTGGATGACCTGGGAGAAAGGCCCATCAGTACAGACACTGCCACCCTGGTGTGGGCACAGCTTTCATGCTCATCAGTAGACAGTGGGACTCTGGGCATGGTGCTTGGCCATCAATTTAGAGACACAAATTTTAAGCAGCTTTCTTCATACCCTAGTGAGGCGTTCACCCTGTACCCAAGATTCAAGCCATCTCATATCCTGCCCCACTTATCCCTGTTACTCATATCTATCTACCTAGGCATGAAAAGGGCTGTTGGGAATCCTAGATCCTCCTGCCACCTTCTAACCTCCCAGCATCACTGCCATGCAACTTTGAGACACGCATATCCCCTCTACACCTTGACCCCTCTTGAGCTGGCTGCAGGGAGGTGAGGTCCTGCCCCCCAGCTCTTCAGGAATCCAACATTCGTGAGTACATGTAACACTGCTAAAATAATATACAGTAAATACCAGGGAGTCCTCATTGCTTACAACAGGGCTCATTTTCTCCATGTAAAGAGAATGAATTTAGGGGGTTGATGGGATGCAGTGGAGGGGGGCTGCAAGAATGTGTTGAGGAGAGCTGGGGCACTGGTTTGAAGGCTTCATCAACCATCACGTAGAGTTGTTATGAAAGTGGTGTGCTAGAGGAGATGTTCTTATTAGATGTGCACACAGCCAATACAGGTTTGTGTCCTGCCAAGGCAGAGAGGTGCTGAACAGGTCCTTGCTTGCCAACAGCCCCAGGAGAGAAGGGTACACAGTACCTTTTGGGGCTGCTTAGAGCATTGCAGGATGGAGTCCAACATCTGCTTTTGCTATCTGCCTTCTCTCCCGCATCCTGCCCTGTGTGGTTAAGGTGCTTTGAGCTGCAAATGCCAACGCTGATAACAAAGTACAAACACCTCTGCAACTGAATCAGGGTTTGACCTTAGTAGGTCACTGTGCTCCTAAATATAACATCCTAATAACAAGTCTGGGATGGCTCCAGGGTCTTTGTGGATAGCAATTGAGTAACAGGGCAGAGGACAGCTCTGGGCCAAGGCCCTGGCTGCTGCTTTGGAATCATGTAACCATTCAGCTTGCCAGGACTATCACACCTCTGCAGTGAGGGGTAGGGTCCATCCTTTGGGAAGAGGCTTCCAGCTCAGATGTCAGCCCCCCTTTTGTCTTCTAGAGGAGACAGTAGCTGCTCGAGTCCCTCCCCAAGTGCCAGTACTCTGAGGGCTGCCCACACACCCTGACCATCCAAGGGCTGCCTTGCTGCTCAGCTCACCAGGACTTTCCAGTTTTCTCAGGTGTCCTTCCAGAGGCAGCAAGGTGATCCAAACAGGGCTGGGGATACATTAGTTGTGTCTCCAAATAGGGTCTCCTTATCATCACTGAGCTTTGGACCTGGTCCCTCAGGCTTGCAGTTCTGCTGTGCAGAGGAGCAAGCTCACACACAGCCCAGGGCCACTGCCAAATGTCTGATTTTATTTCTTTTTGTCTTAAAATTGCCATAATATTTGGAAAGACCAAGCCTGGCCTCCTCTCAGGCTTATGGCCATCAAGCTCCTGCATACTGTCCCTACCATGGCAAGTTTGCCACAGGCAGAAAGCCACTTGAAAATTCCCCATAATACCTCAGACAGCTGAAGGCCACGAGGCCACAGTGGGGAGTAGCACCAGCTCCTCAAAGTCCTTATGCTTTGCCTTAGCCTCATCACATTCACCAGCATTTTCCAAGGCTCTTTAGAGTTTCTTCTAAATTTAACACCTCTGGAGGAAGTCACTACATGCAAAACTAAATTACATGACAAGTCATTTAATACTGTTCCCAAATGTGTTGGGACGGAAGCAGCCAATAAAATGTGAAACCACAGTGCTGAGTCTTGCAGAGAGTTTTTGCACAGCTATTCCTGAGTCCTGAATTCTCCAGCAGACAAAACCTTTCCAAAGACATTTTGTTACAGCCACCTGCTTCACTGAAATGAGAAGAACCTGTAGGAAATGTTGAAAAGCCCAAGCACATCACTGGTCCCATTGCATGCACCTTGATAGGGAGGATGGAGCCTTGGATGGGCTGACAGGTTTGGTGAGGAGGATGGGAAAAGCTCCAGTTTTGAGTACCCAGCACAAAACAACACCAGTTGGCCAGCTTGTCCTGCAAACCAGGAAACTGAGTTGCTCCTTGGCAGCACCCTGATAGGCAAAACAAGGTGGAAAATGTGACAGTGGGGGTCCTGGCAGCAGCAGTTACTCTTCAGGAAACCATTGCTCCATATCAGCATTTCAGTCCCTTGCTGCTGCAGCTGGTGGGGAATCAACCTTTGGGAGCTGTCCACTCTGTAGCACCAGGTCCTGAGGCTTCTCTGGCTCAACCTGGACCACTATGGATGCTCTGCCAGGAGGCTTGGATCAGACAGGAGGGTCTGACCAAGCCCTGTGGCAGGCAGACCCCCAGTCAGCTGTTCTGGCATCGCTCAGAGCCAGGCAACCCAGAGACCTACTACAGGGTATATGGGGTCGTTGGCCCTGTGGGACATGCTCTGTTGCCATGTCACAGGGATAGTAGGGATGGAGGGGGACACATATCCCTGATTGTTTGGCAGCTGTAGGAACATGGGGGAGTGTAGCAGAGCAAGGAACACAGTCTTAGAGAAAGTGGGGCATGATCCAGAGAGATGATGGGCAAGGGAGAGAAGGACGCAACACCAGGAGGAAGAGTCTTCATGGGATAATCCCAGGGAAGATGGAAGTCACATCTTCATCCAGTGATGAGCCCATCACCAAGAAACCAAGTGGGTTTTCTTTCACCTCCCACCAGACTCTCTGAACATAACCATGCCCACCCACTTGTGAACCCAAACAGTTCCTCCAGCAAGATAACCCCTGGGTGAGACAATGGGAAAATGTGATCCATTGCTTGCATTCCTATTGCCTTAGTTGTGGTATTTCCACTGATCAGCAAATTGTCTCCGTCTGTCTTCAGGGTTCTGAGTTTTGTTTGCTGAGAAAATATCCGGTTGCCTGCCCCTGTGATATGTCAAAAGATGGGAGCATCTCTGAAAGCAGCAAGGTGAAAGCTGCTGAGAAGAGAGAGATTTTTTTTTTGCTTTTTTAGGTGCCTGCTGTGGTTTCTTGACTAGCTTTTTAAAATGTGATGCTTGCCCCACATGCTCTTTACAATTAACAAAAGCTGGTGTTGTGCAGTGCTAAGAACAATACACTCAAAAAGATTTTATTCTGAGTCAGAAAAGGAGTTTGCCTCCAATGCCGTGGGAGGGATGCAGAAAAGAATCTATGAGGGAAACCTAACTTAAGGCCCTTCAGCCCTTCAGGGGCAGAAGGGAAATTCAAACTCCTCTACCATTTGCTTTTTCACTTCTTTAGATTTTTCACTCTCCTGTATCCTCTGAGCTCTCATGTCTCCAGGACAATCTGGTCATCAGAGAGGAAGAGGGAATAGAAATAGCCAGAGCATCACAGAAAACACCAGCCTCCAGAGAAGGAAAGGTTTCAATACTCTTTCTGTTCATTATCTGCCTCAGTCAAATAAAAGAAAATCCTTGGAGGCCAGAGCAGCAAGAAGTAGTTTCAGGGAGAGAATAACATGTCAATGCTTGTGAAAGTCACATCCTGCTGTGGAAGAGAAGAGCAGAATATGCTGGCTGTAGCCACCATGGTGGCAGTGGCAGGCTGCAGCCCCATTACTTGCCATGGTCCTCAGCCATGGACAAACCCACATGGAGATGAGCAAGTTCCAAGCCTCAGCAGACACGAACACAAGTGGTCCCAGCAGGTAGATCAGATCAGATGTACAGTGCCGTCTCCACTGCATTTTGCCTGCAGATGTGAGGGGACATCTGCCCCTCCAGACATCTTCTCTGCCACCCTCCCACAAAGAACAATAGAAAAAGAGCAACAGGGGGTGGCACTGGGGTGCTGCTGTCCCTCTGTTCCAAGTCTCGCTGTTCCCTGTGCCCCCTTCCCTCCTTACCCCCTCACCTCCCTGCCCTTCTGTACAGTCCCCGAGCCAGCCTTTTCTCCAGGGGACTGAGGTGGGTGGAGTGCAGGGAACAGCAAAGAAAAAAGCCCCAGTGACCCTGCAGAGGATGGAGGGCCCAAAGGGCATGTGGCTTTAATGCCACATCTGGGTGACAATGCCAGCCTCGCAGTGCTGAGCCACAGAGAGCACCTACCCTCATAACTGCTGATGCTGAGTTTTGCTGTAGCTGCGAAACCACAAATGGCACTAGAAACTTCTTGCTGTGAAGGCTGCACCTACTTCTCCCAACTTCCTAAAAATAGAGCCCAGTGTGGGGAGGCCCATGGCCCTGGCCCTGCCAAACAAGCCCCTCTTGCCTTAGTCACAGCGGAAGGGAGCAGAACATCCCGTGCCTTCCCCCATTCTCGGTCAAGTGTTGAAAGCTGCGCTCCCTGCACGGGGTGCGGGGGCCTGCACCCATCAAAACCGCAGTGAAACGCCCTGGAGAGGCTCTGCCTTTTGATGTTGTGAAAGGAGAGGGGAGGAGTGGGGGAAAGCAAAACCCAGGGAGGCTGTAGGGGCTGGTGGTGGCAGCTCTGCCTCCCATGGTGCAGTGTGATGGGTGGGTGGCGAGGGTCCTAGCATCACCTTTGCATCTTTCCTTCCTCCCTGCCTGCCCTGTCAGGACAAAAAGGCAGATGGGACTGCCAGTTCAGCATCCATGTGGGACTCACAAACAAAACAAAAGCCTTGGGGGAAGAAAGAGGATGCTGCTGCTCCTCTCCCCACAGTGGGGCTTAGCCCCTGGCAGCCACAATTTCAACTGGCTCCAAGAACTTGCTGTGCTCCAGAAAAGAACCTTGCCACTACCCAGCCTTGCCACAGCAGAGCCATCTCAGCTCCCACCACCCCACAATGGTCCCTGGCCACCAGCTGGGAGGTGCCATTGGATCAAGGCCATTGCCCCACGGACACTTTCACAGCTCTTGACCAAAGTCCAGGAGGAGATGCCATGTGCAGTGCTGGGATGGATGGGATGCCCAAGATTTCATGTCGGATCATGTCCTGGGAGGTGGGTAAGACACAACCTGAATCAGCTGTCGTTCTGCTCAGCCTTTCTCTCCATTCCTTCCCTCCATAGGTGGTGGTTTGCAGTGAGCCCTCACCATGGCTGAGTCCTGGGCTGGCTGTGCCTGGTTATTCCACTGGGGCTGCACAGCGATACATCCTGCAGCAAATCAGCTGGATCCTGACTGGAAATTATCAAGATATGAGCAGTCTCCCGAGGCAGATTTGGCAGCCACTAGTTCAATCTTTTGCCTGTTTCTTCTCCATTGCACCACAATCCCCCTGACAAGTCAATATTAATGCAAATTACTCATTTTTTCCAAAATCTTTCACACATCGAGCTCCACAAGGCTCTCATCACAGAGCTTTCTTCACCACTACAGGAATTACATCTGTGGCTCTTCACTCATTCCCTTTCAGCCTTTGTTATCATTTGTCCTCTCTCCTCATTGATCTCTGCATCCCCTTGTTCTCCAACCTCCAGATAACTAGGATCCTGTTGGGGGTCACACAGAGCCCTAAGGTGAACTAGAGAGAATGGCACTGCTGTCAGTGGTGGGAGATGAGCCAGGCAGGGTGAGCAGCCGAAGGTATGAGGGGCAGACAAGGAACACTGCTCTGACCTGAGAGCTTAGGGGAGGGAATCCTCAGCCCCTACTTGGGACTAACCAACCGCATGGAAAAGGCAGCACCGGGGTCAGCAGGAATCTGTGCTTGGGTGGAAATTCACATGCAGCCATCTCAGTCTGGCACCCGCATGCATGGTCAGAGGCAGCAAAACCAATCTTGAATCTCTTGCAAAGCAATGCAAAGGCAGAGCAGTGCTGCCTTCCATACATGTATAGACACTGCAATGCTGTCACAGCCTTTTGTCTTGGAGCTGTAAGCCAGGGTGTTCTGGGCAGATCATGTTGGCATCTCATGGAGCCCTTTCCCTGCATGCTTCCACTCCTGTCTCAGCTGTGGCATGATGGTGGGAATGTTCAGCCCAGCTCCAGCCCCAGCTTGCTCCTTGGTTAGGCTGAATACCTACAGCCTTGGGGCACCATCTTGATAACAAATCCCCCATAAAATCCCTTGAACCTGTGAGAGGAACGGCAGAGAGCAACTCTGACATCTACTGATTCCTCCAGCTCCTCTCCCTGCCTGATCCATACCTCCATCCCTGCCTCACACAGCCACCTGTGGAAAATTGTGGCTAAAAATGAAGGGTCTCCATGCTGGAAAGTCATGCCACAGGAGATGCCAGAGAAGCCCTGCAGACAAGCACGCATCCTGCCTCACCTCCCAGCGGCCCAGGGATGTGGTCTCAGTTCAGGCTGCAGAGTAAAGAGCTTTGTGGGGAAAAGGGAAAAGTAAAGCTGCAAAAGCTGCTGCTGCTGACATAACAATGTTCTTTGTGTTCATGCCAGGGGCAAGACCTGCCTAAAGAAAAGAGGAAGTCCAGTTCCCATAAGGCACTGATATTTCAGGAATTTCTCAGTCTGAAGAGACCTCAGGTGCAAGTTTCCTTTGCAAGGAAGCAGCACCTCAGGATTAGTGAGTGTATTGTTAAGGTTAATTCACAATGGATTTCCCCACAGTCCATGGGAGCAGGGCTGGCTCAGAGTGTGCTCAGCCCAACACTGGCAGTCACAGTGGGGAGGAGTGGATGGCAGCCCCAAGCCATCCTGGCAGCCCTGACACCGTGACCAGAGTGGATGCAAATCCTGGGTTTGGTCTGAGTGCTGACCTTGCTCAGCTGGTTCTGCTGATGGCTAAAGGAACATAGACAACCCCCAGGCAGAAGTGGATGTCGCTCCTTTTGTAGGAACTCCTGACTGTGGGCTGAGTACAGACATCTGAGCAGCACAATCAGCCATCAGGGCCATCAGAGGTGAATCCAGCCTGGGTGGATCACAGCCAGCAAGGCTTGGCCATGCAAGCAGGGCATCTCCAGAAGGATGCTGCAGTCCCAGCTCCTGCATCCTGCTGATGCTGGGAGCAAAGCTGCTACAGTTTCTAGGTACCAGAGGTTCTTACTGGCAGACACAGGGTGCTCCTCAGAGCTCACTATCTATTTACAGAGGCTGAGAGACCTCAGCTCATCTCACATTTACCACAGGGGCCAGAGGTGTCTCTAGGTAGTGCCTGCAGAGCAGCAGCCCTTCTTGGATTCCCATGCCTGGCCTCTCTCCCACCATACTCAGGCTGTGACGGGCCATGAATGTGTCAGCTGCTTCATCCTTGCCAGAGCTTTCCCATAAGATGTGAAACAATTGTGTTGAAAAACCAGAAAAACATGGCTTGTTCAAGAACCCTGTTTCAGGAGATGATGGGGCTAAAAAAAACCCCCAAAACTGAGATGATTATTCACATGAAGGTTCCCTAGGATGAAGTCCCACCAGAGAAACAAGTTTCTCATGGAGAAGACTCCTGCAAACATAACTCATGCAAAATAAATCAGACACAGAACTACGTGCCTCATGGGTGGGTGCTTCTTATGGGTCCAGATCACCACATCAAATTGCAGATCCCAGGGATTTCAGCTTCTTTGCTGGTGCCCAGGCTCCATCCAGAGTCCCTGGCAGTACATCCCCACACCTCCTTGGAACAACCATGCCCTTACTTTGGCTGGTGAGACCCAGCCTGGGACCAAACAGATGCTTTTCAGGATACATGTTTTCTTTCCAGAGCAGGTCCATAATAAGCCCAAGCTGCTGGATATATTTCTTCTCACTCACTTGAATGAATCACCAAACCCCAGATGTTGTAATTCTCTTTTAGCAGAATAGCAACCTTATTTCAAAGTGGAAAATCTTTGGCCTAAAACCCCCTACACACCTGGAGGGAAGTATTTCACAGAAGTCATGCAGTCAGAGAGGCTTGAATGCTGGAATGGCCACTTGCTGCAAAACACAGTGAAAGGAAAACCCCAAACACCCTGTTTGAGGAAAACACTAAGCCTAAGGACAGGGAAAAAAGGATCATTTCTCTCCAGTGTTCAGGGAGGGGAAGATGAACTTGCAACAATCACCATTTTGCTGAGCCACAAGAAAATCTACCCACGTAAGTATTGTGTTGTCATCTCTATGACAGTAATTGGTGAAACCATACCAGAAACCAGGTTCAGTGGTTGGACAGAAAGGAAAGCAAACCTAAAGCACATCCCAATCTGTTCCCTAAGCATCAGCCTCCTTACATCCCCTTGCAGGCCATGAGCCACCCAGGATGTAGATCCTGTTTGCCTGTGGGATCTGGGCATAGAGATGGAGAGATCTGGAAGGTGGGACACTTACTTTCTCTTGCTGCCTCTGTCTGGTTGCTTATGATACCTTAGATAAGTCACCTGATCTCAGTTTCACCACTGGTGAAATGAGGCATTTCTGTTGCTGGGTAAAGATCCAGAGATACAAACAGCCAAATAGATTCAACCTATATAGAAAACAATCACTTATTCCAGCTCTAATCTTCAGAGCAATATAATTTCAGAGTGTATTGTATCTCAAAGTGAGGCTGCAGGATAAGCAAAATCTTTTTTTCCCCCCAAGCTGATTTGTCTGTCTTGGAATGACGGTAATTGCAGAGACATATCCAAGCCCTTATGTCAAAGTTCTTTCACCTTACCTTCCTCCCCTGTCTTTCTGAGTGGCTGGATGGGCCCAACCCACCACAAGGTCTCAGCCCTCCCATGAGCTGCCCTTGAATTCCTACTCTGCAATGCAGTTCCTGAGTACCATCACTGCCCTTCCCAGCTTCCTTACCCAAGAATTCACCCTAATTTTTTTTTAAGCTGAATCATTACAGCTACTAATGATGTAGTGCAATGCTGAGTCTTACTGCTGCCACAAGCACACAGCTGTGAAGCTCTGTTGCACTGATACATGATGCAGACCGAGTCTCTAAGCCACAGCCTGGATTTGATGCAGGAAGCCAAATTCACCCCAAATTTCCTTCATAATAGCAAAGCATGCAACCTCTGGAGTGGTTGTTGGGATCTTTGAAAAGAGGACTCAGGTGGGGTTTTTTTTTTTAGTTTTACAGGGCAAAAAAAATCTATGGAACCAAAAGTAGGTTCACACCACAGTGCCCACCCATGCAAAACTATCATGAACCACAATACCAGATAATTACACAACCTCCTTCTAATGTTTACCAGGTTCATTTTCTGAGCACTGGATGCTGCTTAAAGCAGCCCCAGGAGACTTTAGGTAGAAAGGACCTCTTGGTCTGCAATAGCCAGAAAACCCATTGAGCTTGTCCTAGAGGGTAGAAGCACCCAGTTCAGGTCTCTGAGAATGAGCCCCAGTTTTCAAATAATCCTGAAAGTGTTTTGTACAAACCCAGAGGTCTCACATCACCTTCCTTCACACACTTGAGATCACAGGGAGAAGAGGTAAAGCAAGATTTCCACCCCACATGGGCAGGGTGGACAGGCGAATAGAGCCTGAGGTCCAAGGTGCCTGGAAAGAACTATATGGAAAGGCTAGATCTGATCAATAGCAGGCAACGAGTACCTCTATGACAAATTATGTACTTTTAGCCCATTTCAGGAGCTGCCAAACACTGTTCCCACTGGTATCTACACCAGGTTATCCAGGTTCTCTTTGGTCATGGCCAAAGGCACTATCACACAGAAAAGAACTGGGTAATCACTTTTTGCTCTAAGCAGATTTATCAAAACCCTGAGATATATCTCTCCAGACTTGGGAAGAAGTACAATTTACCATCCCTTTGCACAGTTGGGGGCATGCCAAGGGTGGAGACCCTTCTTGCATTGGCACAGGAGAAACAATATTCCCTGGAAACCTCCACTGCCATGTCCACTTCACAGCCTGTAGATAATCTGTGTTCATAGGATGGGGCAGCTTTGTGCTCCATCCTAGAATGAGGAGGAAACTTCTTCCCTAACATGGAAGTGTGGTGGCTCCTGATGGTTGGCCATGTGCCAATGAGTCATTCATAAAATTATGCCTCAGGTAGTAAAAAGGCTAGAACTATGCATGGGAAATTAAATGGTCTTGAAATTTCATAGCTGTCCAGCGGATATTAATGTACAAAATAAATGAGGACCCCTTGAGGGTTTCATACATCTGTCCAATGTGCAGCCTTGGTGAGTACCAAACCCTAGCATTTGCAGCTCTGGGATGTGGTTAAGGCCAAGGAAGAATTGACCAGACATAATTCCTGAACTTCTGTGTTCCTGCAGGGTGCAGGCGTTGCAGGAGCTCTCCCCTGGATTGTCAGCATATTGCCCAATGGTTTTGGTCCACACTTTAGAGGATGTGAGGTGGGGTTGCATGATGCTCAGCACACACCATCACATGGAGCAAGGGCTAGATTACAATTCCAGCCCAGCCCAGCTGGAGCTCAGGAGACACCAGGCGTAAAAGCCATCCAACATTAAGATCAAAGACGCAATATTGATCTTCAAGACCAGCTGATAAACAAGGAAATTAAGGATCCACCTTGTGCATATCAAAGTTTGTTTTTAATGCCTACACTGGGGGTTACATCCAGAAAGCTGCATTTAGGAGAGACCTGTGCTTCCTGCTGTCCCCCACAGCATCCCTGAGCTGGAAGCACCACTCTTTGGTCACACACTGCAGCAGAAACACTTCTTTCTCCTTACTTCATCTTGTGTGATCCTTGCTGAGCTGCTCTGCAGCTTTCATTTCCATAGCTCTCTGAATTCACTGGTTTTACTGATGCAGTCCTGTAATGTGGCACTTCTCCAAGTTAATCCTGATGGAAAGTTTGCTTCCCACACTACACTGTTTGACAGCAGCTCTGGGCTCCCTGACAACATGGCTCCCTGGGAAGCAGTGGTAGGTGGTGGAGCCTGGACCTGCTGCAAGCCTGGATCTGGCTTGCCTGCAGTCTGTTACTGTCACCTCTTGAGGACTAAGACATATGCAAAGCACTGTGTCTGGAGCAGGCATGAACTTTGCATTATCCCTCTTCCACTGGGCATTGCATGCGGCTTTACCAAATATCTTCCCCTTTTATCAAAAGGCAAAAAGGTATTATTTGTGTTCCTTGACCTAAACCATTACTTATTCTTGGGTCTTTTGTTGTTTATAGAGCCAATGTACTATTCAAAGACTGCAGCAGTAGCAGAGTGTGACAAGTGTCAAAGTCCTTGGGTTCACTGAGCATCTTTTCATTCTGAACAACTCCACAGCAGATGAGCCTTGTCCTGATGGGGCCTCTTGGAATTAACACGCCAGCATCATGACATGGCATCTGTCACCCAGGAGCTGCTCATGTATCTCCCACAAGCCCCAGCAGCACCACGAGTGCACTCATAAACCAGAGGCAAACTTGATGGCACATGTGCAAATACACTGCACACCCTCAGGCACACAGAGTGATAATTACCAGGTGCGGGAATACGCAGAAGTAGCCAGAAGTTTGGATTTGTAGTTTTGACTGTTCTCACTCTCCTTCCATCCTAGAGGTGGAAGTAACACAACGCAGGAGATAAAAAGAAAAATCCCAGAAAGCCAAGAGAGATGCAGCATTTGCTTGATGCAATGACACAGAGGACTATTCACACATGTGAACACCTGTTGCAGAAAAAATACATATCTAACAGGATGAGATCAGGCAAGCTTCCTGACTGACACAGCTGGACTTCCCGAGTTAGGAGGAGATGCTCATCCTCTGACCCTGCCAACCACACACCAGCAGCACCCAAGCACAACAGAGAAGCACAGCAACCCCTGGAGTGTCACTGCAGACTGACTGATCACAGACAGCACGATCACCAATACTATTACTTTTCCAAAGAGATCAGATAAGAATACATTTAATTTTTTGAAGAGAGATTTAGGGAGGTCCCCAAGCTCTGAAAATAAACAAAAAATAATGGATCACATTTATCCCTGAATATTCAGTTACACAGCAGCCCGGAGTATTCAGAAAAAATGCAAGACCAGATTAATTTCCTAAATGGGCAATAACAGTATCTTCTTTCATGCAATAAAGACTACAGGCTCTCAGTATTTTTCCTGAATGCTAGATGAATGAAATAAAGCTACTTGATTTTAGAGCCACCAAGAAATTAAACTGAAGTGAGTGAAGCCATTGCTTCCAAAGGGCTCTTAAAGAAGTCCAGAAACAAACCAGATCTGAATTCAGGCTAGCAAGAAAGGCTCTTAATTTCACATCCAACCACATTTGATCAGTAAAAACTCCAAAACTGGTTATTACCTGAATAATTTATCCAAACCTACTTCTGTAGCTGTCAGCTGAGACAGCCTCAAGAGCCAACGTAACAGCTTAAAAAATCCTGAAAATGCTTAGAATGATTTGACTCATCTAATTGCTTAAATGAAGCCAAAATCCAATTTAATGATCCTTAGATACAATTTAAACATGCTTATATGCAAAGAATATGTCACAAAAAATGCATTTACAGAAATACATGTTTAATACAAAGAAATAAAACTGATTCTCTGGCAGATGCTCATTTACATATGTATTGGTTTAATTACAGATTTCTCTTCTCCCTTTCAAGATTGCTAGAAAAGATGAACAAAATCCCACAACTGCACAAACTGAGCCAGAGAGACTACTCTGCAATGCAGAGACACTAATTTCTTCCTTTAGACATTCCTACAGAGATGTGCAACATTCCTGCTTTTATTGACATAAACAAAGTCAGAGGCATGGGCAGGACTGCCACAGCTGCAGCTCCTGATGCTCTGCTGCATCTGAGGGAGCCTGTGTCTGCCTTCCTAAACATAAAAGGCAGAATTGGGCCAGGAAATCCTGGGCTTTTCAATCTGCATTAAAGCAGGTTTTTTTGCCTGCTGCAGCTGCGCGTATGAGAGACCAGGGGATGGATTTGCACAGGGGTATAAATCTGGCTCTCACACTCCCCAGTTTGCAAAATCACAGAAAGCATTTTTCCCAGGCAAGGAGGAGCAATAGAGAAGGCTCTTATTTCCCCAAAACCCCTCCCTTTCCAAGCTTCTTCAGAGAGACAGGAAGCCATTCTCATTAGTCACTGTTACATGGTTGTTTTGTGTCCTGCAGCCTGTCAATGTGGAAAAACTGCCTGGAATCAGAGCAGCCTGGCAGCCTGCTGTAACATCAGCATCCTGACGGATGATTCCAGAGCTGCTTCCCAAACTAATTTCTCAACAGTATTTTCAGGCTGCTTTCCTAAGAAACAAGAAAAAAACAAACCCTAAACAAATGTGACTGCTTTTTTGGGTACCTCTGCACAGCCTGTGGGCAAACAACAGGTTTCTGTGAAGGCAAAGGGGTTCTTGTTTGTGTCTGTGCCAGGAGGGTGCTGCCCAGGATGCCTTGCAAGGATGAGACACGTCCCCTGACTTGCTGTCTTCCCATGTCTGTGAGCTCCAATGTCCTATCGGCAACTCAGCCCTGGCTTGAGAGCAAAGGAGCCTCACTGACCTACTCTGTTCAATCTGTTATATCACCTTAGAGGTGATATAAGTGGATTTTATGCCTTAAATCCATCTAATAAGCAGAATTCTTTGTAATAATTTTTTTGCAGACAACAGTGGTGCAACCATGATCCAGGTCCTACAGAATTGAACAAACCCAAAAATACAGTCCCAGGTGTCTAGAGCAGGTGCTGGGCAATCATTTCATGGTCTGTTTGCAAATGTAGATTTAAGCACCCTCAGGAAGAGGGTGCTTAAATCCTGCATGAAGCAGAGTGGAAACAGACCCAGCCCCTCCTACCCCTGCTATTTTACTCACTCACTCACTCACTCACTCACTCACTCACTCACTCACTCACTCACTCACTCACTCACTCAACTCACTCACTTCACTCACTCACTCAACTCACTCCACTCACTCAATCACCATGTGCTATGCACGCAAACTCAGTTGTTTGGGACCCACCAATGTCACAGTTCCTAATGGATTTTTTGTTTCTAGCATAGGCCCTTTCAAGTCCCTTTGCAAGCAAAAATAATGCCGGACTGTTTCTTGGCACACTTTATAGTCAGCAGTTCGTTTAGTGACAGCTTGGAAAAGAGGGAAAATAGTGTTTTCATGATAATCTTTTCATGAAACGTGGCACAGATCCAGCACCAACAATGTGCGGTGGAACTGTGATAGTATAACATGCCTGAAATGTCTTGGTTATGTGACAGCTTGACTGAAGCCAGGAAATTTTCCTTAGAATCTACCTAGTCAACCTTAGAAAAGAAAAACTGAACAAAACTTTATGCATCAAAAAGTCTAGCTGGAGGACTTTCCTTATTGTCCTCATTGCCCATCATTTTTAATTAGCAGGTGTTTTCCCCTGGAGTTGGTTGAAAGCAGCACCCAGACTGCACATGTAGTTCCTTGGCTGGGGAGCTGCACACTGCCATTTCTCTTATATAAGAGAAATTTATCTAGCACATGCTTGGGACTTGATGATGTTTGGGCAGTTCACATGGAGCTCATGGAGCATGGGTGCTTCTGCACTGCTCTCCCAGGCTCAGGGTGACAGTGTCCAACAGACAGCTGGTACAGGATTATTTTAGGTTGCTCATTCACCAGAGATGCCCTTAGAGTATTCAGTACATTCAATTTTCTTCCATCCACTTAATTTGTTTTTCTGTTTGGCAGAGGGCTCTATCTAAAGTGACACCTCACTCTGGAAAAACACAGTATTGGGAGCTAATTGATGGCTTTATAATTCTGAGTGTAGAAAATTTTTATTTTTGCCTGGGAAAGAGCTGTTATTTTATCCCTGTCTCGGGTGGAAAGGTCGTAAGTAGGAGCTGTAATACTGTTGCATTCCAGAATGAAATGCTGCTTGAAAATATTTTTATAAGTGTGTGCTGATTCCAGCACTAGCCTTTTGGAGAAAGATAGATGGGGAAACCACGAATGTTCCTGGTCAGACACAAATCCAGAGCTTGCAAATCCTGGGCTAGGGCAATGAAAGGAGATGGGAGTAAAGAGGTGAGGACGAACATCAGGGAAACAGCCACTTTTCTGAGGGCTTTGCTGCACTCAATCCCTGACTAGAAACCAGGCTGGGCGACAGCATGAATCAGCAGTGAATTCCTGGCATTGGGATCAGACAGGTTCATGGTGGCTCACAGGGGAACCTGGGCACTCCTGCTGGACCCTGTTTTGGGCAGCACCACATCTGAGTTGGCTCACATTGGCTCAGCCAGCTCCATTATGGCTCCAGGCACCTGAAAATATCCTCTGTGCTGTCCTGGAGAGCCCAGATGCTGCCTGCCCACCTCTCAGCCACTTTTGCACCTCCTTAGTAAATAACTTGTGATCTGTAGGATATGATCACAGTGCAGCTGCTTGTGCAGCAATATTGTCCGACCAGTAACACACAACCCTGACAGGGCCTGTCATACTGAAACCCCTCCCAGTTACAAATGCACCAAAACCACCAGTTTGCACCAGTTTCCTGCTAAAATCCTCCAAGTGTAATGATAAATGCTCAGAGGAGTACTAAACTCTCAGTAGGTCAGCAACTAAGTGGAATAGAGCCCTGAACCCAAAATACGCAATGTTTTAAACCAGACACTGCAGGAAAACAGAACACAAAACAAAGTGGTGCAACACTTTTACTCTGGACCAAGATTGCCATGCTTGGTAAAGCATGCCAGAAAAGGGGATTAAAAACCACAAGACAGTCAAAAATCCTACAGTGATGAGTGAGTGTTTACCAACAGCTATGTGCCACATGGGTACATGAAGTGTCCCTTGCTCACCTAGGATGGGACAAATTACTTGACACCCGAACAAAAATGAAGTAAATGAAAGTTTGTGTTCCCTTCTTTGAAAGGGATGAGCATTCCTGCTTTGGTTTTTTTGGGGGTTTTTAAAAATATTTTTAACACTTTAGGTTTTTCTTTCACAGCAAAAGAATCTCTTCTGTTTGTCACTACAGTCTCAGACTATTTTTAACACTATTGATGAGTGACTAAAGCAGGGTGGAGTAGCTAAACCTTCTTGCTGTTCCCAGCCACCCACAAAGTTTATCTGACCATCTGAGGAGGACCTGGACCAGAGCCAGCTCATGTGAGGAGCCAGAGCAAGATCCTTCAAAGTGTTTGTGTCCTGGGACACACTTGGTGGAATATATGAACACCAGTTCCTGCAGCTGAGTAAAAAAAGGCCCAGCCTCCACACAGGGCAGGCATGTCCAGTGCTTGACATAAATCTCTGAGACCAATGCATCCCAGAGATGCATTAATCTCTGACCAGAGCTCACAAAGTTGGTATCTCATCTGCCCTTCAGAAAAAGACAGGAGAAAAGCCATCTGTGCAAACAAGTTATTCCTGGACTAGAGGACACCCAATTAAAGGCAAGTAGTGGTTTCTTACAGGGTCAGTAAATTAACAGAAAATCATTACAGTTGGAAAGATCTCCCAGATCATCAAATCCAACCATTAACCCAGCATCACTTTGTTCACCATTAAACCACATCCCCAAGAGCCACCTCCACACACTTTTTGAACACTTCCAGGGATGTAACAGTGGCCCCTGCCTATCCTTTGGAATGGTCTCTCCAGAGGTCCGTCAGCATTCAGGGAATCGGAAGCTGTTGAAAGGGGAACATCCAGCATCCCTTCTCCCATCACCTCCAGGATTCCTGCATTCAGAGGAGGGACAGAAATTAGCTGTGGGAAGTACTAGATGGCAGCTGCTGGATGCAGCATTCTGGCTACCAAGTCCTTGCCAGCAAGGAGAGTACACACTGAATGGGAAGGAAGACAGACACTGGAGCCTAAAGCAGCAGGGCAGCAGGGCAGCACAGGAACACAGCAACAGCTCAGGCTGGAGAGCGAGAAACACTCCACTCCAGACAAACAATATTCTAGAGGAACATATATGTGTATCTATATTGTTTTAATCTATACATGTAAAAAGAAAAGCCTACCTGATGTAGAAAACTGCTGTGAAATGTTCAAAATTCTATTATACTAAATAATTAAAGGCAAATTGTATTGGTGGATTGACTATGTTTATTGTAGAAGAGCAGTGAGATGCCATAAACCCAGGCACACTCTGGTTCATGGTGCTGTGGTGGTCTGAGACAAAATGCAGAACATCTGAGTAGCAGAACTTCTGTGCCACAGCCCTCTATTCCATCCTCATTCCTCTAAAAGTCAGGGAAGAGAACAAGCACCTGTGTGCCTGGTGTGGACGCTGCACTGGCAAGGGGTCCAGGGATCTTTGGGCTACTTGGACACTTATTCCCTTTCCCTGGGTCTGCCAGACAACTGGACAATGAGGGCACAAACATTGCAGCAATGGCTCATAGCATGACCCTGTCAAGGCAGAGCCACTGATGCCTCATGTTCTTGCAATAAGGGACATACATTTAAAAACAAGGATATTTTCCCCCCACACTGTCCAACCCCACTTGGCTGATTCAACAGAACCAAGGGCTTTATAAGCCATCTTGAATATTCCCAGCTGTAAAACAAATTGTTCAAGGAAGCACTACATTTAAGAACATTTAAATAAACTGTCCCCTCAGACTTTGCAGAGAAATTATATAAATATTTTCCTTTGGAAAGGATGGAAGAGGGAGAAAAAAAAAATCTGCATTTTGAAGCAATAGAATTATAATTCACTAGAATTATAGCACGTCCCGGTAAGACATATGTACAAAATATAGGTTGGAAATGTTTGCTTTGGCCCATAGAGGAAGTCAGATTATATTACCATGTAGCCTTCAAAATCAGGGAGAAGTAGTACTACTACTACTTGGAGAAATATTCTTAAACTTAAAAGAGAAGAAAGGGATTTGTGTAGAAATATTAAAAAAGGGTGGGGGTTTTTTCAGTGCATCTATAGGGAGACAAGACATTGGTGTATCTTTTATTAGTTTAGTTAAAAACAGTTCCCCTTGTGATTCCAGACTGATGTGGAACATGTAACTGCTAGAGCAAACTTGTAAAATTAAAAAAAAAATTCTTTTTAAACTCTCAGTTTGTAAATTAGTACCATAAACACCTGATGCTGCTAAATTCATTTATAAAGTTACACAAGGTGCTATAACTGGAGCAGCGGCAGCAGAGATATCTGGTGCAACGATCACAAACAGTTATACCAGCTCAGGATTTGTTCTATAAAATCACAAGCTCTGCACTCTCAGGGGTCAAATTGCCTTCAGCAACTGCATAGAACTGTAAGAAAAAGCTAATCATGCTCCATTATATTATAATAATATATAGCCAATGGAGACGGAAAAAAATAAACCCACAGAGCGTATTTACAAAAAGAAACTTTTACATCTGCAGAGAGGCTGGGAAAATTGAACACTCCTACCTGTAGCTTTTTGCTGAATGGTATTTTAATTGCATCCAAAGAGAATCTAGGTTTCCTCTCAGAGCTACTGTGAATTCACTGCTTTCTAGAGGATGGTTATACATCAGTGAGAGGGAAAAATAGAGCCTTCAGGCATAAGTATATTACATAACTTCTGAAGAGTATCCCTAGGAATTGCAAGTATGGTCACAAATTGCTGCACTTTCGAACCATAAATACAGTAATGTGCTTTGCTGGCTTGTGGTTGAAGTCTCTTGCCAGTGGCCTAAAACTATTTTAAACAATATGGAGACATTGAATCAGGCTAAGAAGCTGCAGCATTGAATTTATGCTAATTACACCCCTGCACTTACAGGTTATCAGCTGCATTGGTAAGAACTGCACTTCTTATCAGGAGGTGGTAAATTAATAAACACAGAAAGATTAAGAAGTGCAGGAGTCCTTTCAAGAGGGCTGCATGAAAAGCCTTAAATGGACAATATATCGCCACAACAAACATACTGCAAAGTTAATACCACAAACATTAGAAATTATTTACTGTATAGAAAAGGGTTATTTTGCCATTCCTCAAACAGTAAATAGTACATGTATTCTTCTAGCTGAGAGAAAAAACACAGGATAGCTGCAGTTCATTTCTTCTTGATTCACAGTTGCAAATAATAAAAGTTCACAGAAATAACTTCCTCCTTCAGAACAAAGTAGGAACATTCAGTAGCTAGAAGTACAAGTCCTGTCTTCTGTCATGAATTTGAATACCTGAAAAACACAGCAGCATCAGAACAGTCAAACAGCACAATCCTTGCAATCTCTTAAGATGTTGTGCAAATAAAATTGCACCTTTGGGTCTGGTGCAAAAGAACCCTTACTAGAAAAACCAGAATGACCCATTCAAAGTATTCCCAAAATATTGCACATCAAAGATCCAACAGGGGGTATGACCAGTATCAAGAGACTAATAAAAATATGGAAGCCTGAATGCTTTGGGAGTAATTTCTTAGAACAACTCACCCAGAAGTATGTGGGTTTGTTGCTGAAAACTGCAGCAGTGCTACCACATGCTTGCTTGAGGTACAAAAGCAAGGGCTGTTCTATCTTTATGGGATCTGAAACTTGGACAGTGAGTGCAAAACAGGCATTGTGAAATTGCAGCCTGATGGTATAAGCAGAAAAACTAAGGTAGATGGGGTAAAAAAAAAATCATGTATCTCATTTTAATATAATGTAGTGTTTTTCTTCTTTGTTAATGTAGTTATGTGAGATGGTGGTTCTATCTGGGAGAAAAATGAGCTTTCAAAATACAAAAGGAAACAAGGAAGCATCTTTAATACTACATGCATAAGCAATGCTGTGGTCTGATTTGTCCTAAACCTGCTGGTTTCTTTACTCACCTGCAGTGGCATGGCTTACACTGGGATTTTCTGAGCCTTGGTAAGAGCTTGCTTTCCTCTCTTAAAAAAAAGTCAAAAATACTGGGGATGAGCAGAGAATCAGCACAGAGCTAAAAGTAGACAGTAGTTACTAAAGAAACCTTGTGCTTTTGCAGCCCAGCCTATAGCACAGGTGCTGAGGAGCTCTGTGCTGTCTGGCACAGCAACATACACTTCCATAAATATAAATATCAGCTGTTCTTAAACACGACACATAGCAAGGAGAAGTATGTTTAACAGACAGAGCTAGGAAACAAGGACTCCTACAGCCACACTAAATGCACACATCCTGGGGATTTGCCAAAGACTCCCTGTGAACATGGAGCAGATATTTTTCAATCGATCCTTGTTGGTTTGTTTAATCACAAGGATGGTGTTACATGTGTGATGTTTAGAGGCTCGCAAATATTCAGAAAGGCCCTGTATACATCCTGAAAGAAAAGGTTTTAACTGGAAATGGCCAGAGAACACTGAGCTGATTAATTTCCTTTTCATTTTTTTCCTCATTCATTTTCTTTCTGAATTTTTCAGAAAAGAAGTCCACTGCTGTTAGCAGTGCTTCCCTGTTATCAACACAAGATTAATTTCATAAAATACCTCTTTTTCTGAAGGAGTCAATTCCTGGGGCTCCCAAGCCTTGATAGGCTCCCATTGACCCCTTGGGGGAAGAGAGCACCTTACCTTGTTCTTAAATGATATCCCAGTTCAGACGCTGTCTTTAAAGTAATTAAGCTCTCATTCACTACCTACATGAAGTCTAAGGTGCGTGCCTATGCAAAACAGACACAAACCCTCTGCTCATAGACTGTTAGCAGAAAGTTTGCATTCCAGCTAAAAATATAAACACTCTTCTTTTCACATGAATAGACAGAGACAGGCATTAGAGATTCTAGCAGTAATAAGTTAGAAAACACCTACAGTCAGGGTCCTTATAACAATATAGCTCTGTTATATCCTCAAAAGAGGAACTGTAGATAAACTCCTGTTTGTATCTACAGGTAGTCTTTTGCCCACATTCTACCAAATTCCTGCTGATGCAGTTTCAAAATTGAGTAACCAGGAGGTATTTCACAGCTGCTTGTTTTTCAAAACCTAAGCCTCAGGATTGCTTCTTCACATGCCTGATCTTTTTTGTTTAGAAGTACCAGGTAGGACGCACTGTATTTTTCCAGCAGACTCCCTAAACAATTTCACAATCCTTTTCCTTGGAGACCAGTGTCAATCTGCCTGACTGGAGACTGCCCAGGAACAGCAATGCAGGTGTACCCCAACAGGCATCAGAGCTTTGGCCAGGAAGCCTGACCCCAGAGAGCTTCTCACAGGCAGAATTACTCACAAGAGCAATTTTGTCCAGCAGATCTAGACACTGTGGGGACATAAATGAACTTCAGGCATCTTTCTGCTGTGCACTGGTAGCACCTAGGATTGGGATTCCTAGTAATTGTGGATAATAAACAAACAGCAATCACCATGTGTGAATTGCATTAGCTCTGGGAAATATGCAGGGAGCAGACATAGCCTTTGGCAGGCATGGCAGCAGTGCCTCACGGCAGGGAACTCTTAGCCAGAGACAAGGCTAGGCTAGTCCACCTGGCCCTGTACCCTCATCATTGCAGCTACAGACAGAGGCTAGGGGGAAGAAAAAACCATGGCCATGCTAGTAAGGGCTGCTGTTTCCCATCCTGTACTCAGAACATAAATAACAGTCTGCACAGTAAGAGAGGCTGCTCAGGGATCTTTCCTGGCCACCCCTTTCTGGTCCCAATGAGGTACACACCATACCCAATATCAATGGATATTAGAGATTGAGATAGCAGTACAAATAATGCTTATAGTCACTTAAAATGCCTCCCCAGTGTAAATCAGAAGGTGAAATATTGTGTGAGTAGGCAATGCACATTTTTTGATTAACCCATACAACATGGCTAATTGATCCCAAGTACCACAGTACATATCAGGGTTATCTACTGTAAAAGATTCCTGTGAGTTTGCTGGAAGTTCAAACCAGCTTGAAAAACTTAGGAACAGATGGTATTATTCTGTCACTTTATATCAGATGTCATCAAAGAATAAAGTGATAGCATTTTCTTACCTCCCCCAGGAGCTGAACTTTGACTTATATTTTGTAACCTCAGAGGTCCAGTCATACAAGCAGAACTTGAATGTTGCTTCATGGTGCATTCTTGCATGGATGTTAAGCACCTTTCCTGTTGCAGAAGGCCAAGAAGAGAACTGTATTTCCTGTCAGAGATCAGCTCATCGGCTGCATGCAGGTCAGGGAGGGTGTGAGGATACACTGAACCAGTGACACTGGGAGTCCCGGTTGGAGGGAAGGGCCATAAACCTGCAGGTTGAGCTGGACAACTCTGCAGAGATGATGGCTGGCACTGGCCTACCACACCAGCAGCAGAAAAATTCAGAGCAGAATTTGCCATGCTTGTTGAAGAAGATGATGGATATGGTTTGTAGCAATGTGAAGAGAAATTCCACTGATGGGGAGACATGCTGTCTACTTAAAAAGAGAAAAAAGGCATCTGAAGTCTCATCAATTCTTACTTTTTTCCCAAGGCAAATTCCAGTGGACTTCTAAGGGAATGCTACCAGACTGCATATTCATTTTTACCCAAATATATAATCACTTTAGTGCTGCTTATCTTAAAAATCAACCAACCACAAATTCATACTAAAAGGAGATTAAATCACCAGTTTCAACAAAGTATTAAATATGTGTACTACACAACCACCAACTTAGGCAGGTTTTTGACGGCTGAAAGCTTAGGCAAATACATTTTTGTGAAGACGACAACTTAAGTCATAATGCACTTATTGCATCCAGCAGTGATGGGGACACTTGGTTGGAAAATGATGATCTAGTCCTGCCAACAGGCCCATGGAAAGCTTGGGACTCCCTCCAGCAAACACAGGGATTTACCCAGAAAGTCCCAGCTACATAACCTAGGGCTTTACAAGTATGGTTGTCTTGCTTTCTGTTTGCACACAATTCCAAATTTAAGCTCAAATGATCTTAAATTCCTTCGTGAAAGCCAGTCAGCCCCATCCAACACCAGGCTCACATATGGAAAGGAGCTCATTGCTTTTCAGGACAACAGCCTCACCCTTGTGCTTTGTACTCAGGTCTTGGGGGTTCTTGGCATTGCTGAGAGCTCTAGAAAAATGTTCATCTACCATGCTGTTAATGTCCCCTTGGAAATAGGTGAACACCACGCTCTGAGATCCCCACTCTGTTTTTACAGGCTCTTTGCTTTTACTTGGCTTTGAGGAAAGCTTTCTTATTTCTTCCATTTTCAGTGAGCAACAGTCCCTGCTGAAAAAAACAAAAACAAAAACAAAAAAACCACAAACCAAAAAAACAGACAGGTCAGAGAGACAACATTCAACTTCAAGTGTCTAGTGAGTGGTGAGCCCAGCTTCCTCCCAAAAATGGTAGGGGCCAGAAGAACACTTATTTGTAGGATTAGATTTTCTCTTTTCCTGCTTTTCTCCATGCACCTCTTCTTTACTAATTTCCTTATTAGATACTTCTAAAACAAAATACTTGGGCAGAATGGGCACATCTAAGCACCAGCTTCTATTTCTTACCCTGACTTTATAAGTCTGGGTTTAGGACCTAAAATTGTGTGAATGCGCCCTCTGGAAGAACTAAAACACTTGAAAAATAATTCAGAGGTGTCACTATCCCTGAATAAAGTTCAGGGTGAACTTATCAAAATTCTTTGTCCAATTTAGGTTTTTCATTTTGTTCAAAAAACATAATGACTGAGTGAAAACACCCCCCCCCCAAAACAAGAGTAACAAAAACCCCAAACCCCACTACACTAAACTAGAGCTGAAAATAGTAATTTTAGATAAGGCAAAGTCTGAAGTACCTTAATCACTGACAGCACAGATCTCCAAAACAAAAAGACTTGTAAGAGTAATTAGCTGCTTCACCTATTAGAAAAAGACATTCAGATTAAATTATTGGAAATTCAAATCATGGCAAATTCAAGATAAAAAAAACCCCAAACCAAAAAACAACAATAAAACCCCAACCAAACAAAAACAAACAAACAAAACTATCATAGAGATAACTTTTTCTTGCTTGAAACAACTTACCTAGGAACATGGTGGGTCTGCCAGCTGCTTAAAACTTTGGAGCAAGACTGCTAAAACACACACTGTGGGTAGAGTGGAATTTACGGGTTTAAGGCAGGAACTACACTAAAATAGTTTGCAGGAAGTCAACAGAAGACTATAAGACTCCTTTTTGTTTTCTTTAAAAATATCTGCTCCCAGATATGGTAAGAGTAGGACAAGGAATGTCACTGCTTGCCCTGGAGAAGCATCATTTTCATGCATTTGTACAGTTTCTGGCCACAAGAGAGCAAGTTCCCAGCCAGAGCACCCAAGTCCTGCTCTAATCAAAATCATATTTAGCAAGGCTCAGGCTACAAATGTAGTGAAGTGCCTCCTGTTTCTATTCAATTTTCCAGTCTCATTGTCAGCTCATGACACTGCATAGTATAATTGATTTAGCTCAGTAGCAAAAGGAAGGCTGGTTTTTTTCAGAGATCAGGGTAACCTTTGGCCAATAGCCAGCTTCACCGCATAAAACCTCATGAATCATTAGATGTGTTTTCATCCAACTAACCCTGCAATACACAGCACTGCTTAACCTAGTTTAACATATTTGTTTGATTTCTTCCTTAGTCATACATCCCCCAATCCTCAGAAGCTTCCCGATAAACATTGCACTCATCTGTCTCAAAGGGTACTCTGAAATGCCTATGAAGACTGCCTTCAAATGATTTCTCAGAATTTTCTTACACATGAAAAAAACTTCTCAGGCTGCAAGACAAGTATCCAGATATTAAAAAATATGAGGATTAAGGTTGTCAAGCCACAACCTATTGTCATTCTAATGCTTAAACCTTCACCTACAAACATCTTGTCTATGTTTATTATTTGCTTCCATGTTTAGTTTTGCTTGTTACCTCCATCTCCCACCATCATGTGCTCTGTTCAATTCTCCCTGACTCATGGTCACTTGCTCAGCCAGCCTTAATCTCCTGTCACCAACTGTCAACTTACGTCCAAACTCAAGAGCTCCTTAGTCCTTATTTAAGAATTTCTATTGCTTTGCCCCATCCCCTAGATTCACCTAAGCACAGCAGTGGGGAGGAGGACTGCAAGCTAACACTCTGATTCAGAAGACAATCTTTCACAACTTTAAAACTGACCCAGCTTTCCCAGACATGGAAAACTTCAAGAAACTCTTCCTCCCAATTTACAGGCACCTTCCCAAGGCCCATGAGGGGAAGCAGGAACTAGTACAACCCAGCCACACAACTGGAAGTACTTTGAGCACAGGAAAAGACACTATTTTTTCCCAGTCTTGTTTTAGAAAGCATCCCACTATTTGGGTTAAGGAACTTTACGATTGCTCAACCAGCGGCCAACACTTGCTGTTGAAAATTCCACCCCAAGGAGTGAAAGCTTAGCAAAGACAGGATCAACATTTGGAGCACTGTAGTCTTCATTACCTGAACTTCCTATTATTCCAATATCCAGCAAAAGTCTGCAAAAGGCAGAAATCCTTCCAACTTATGTCTGCCACGAACCATTGTCAAAATAGAGTAGAAGTGGAGCTCAGGATGAAATGGGTTCAGCTCATATCACACTACTCTTACAATGGGCTAATAATGGCAAAATAGTGCAAGTATTTATCCAAGTTACTTCTCCTTTAGGTGGACAAGGACTCATGGTCAACACAGGCTTCAGTGCTGGCTGTTGACAGCTTACCACAAGAGCTAACACTTTTCCAACGTTTTTAACAATTCCCCACCCTTGCCAGCATTGATTTCCCACCGCTGAAGTATCTGAGAGGGAACTCTTCATTCTTGATTTCATGTAGTTCAAACCAGTTTTAAAAACAAAAAAATTCCTACTTCCCAAGTATTAAACCTCAATTTAACAAGCAGGCAATCCCTTTCATCAAGTTATTCCTCGAATAAGGGAATATTTGAGGAAGTCAGGGAATTCTCCTACCTTAAGTCAATTAAGTCAGCAGCAGTGTCACACCAGTCAGATTTCCCAGATGTGAGACACTTATGTTGCGTCCAGCAGGTTGGGATCTTTCCTGGGCCCGGCCAGCTCTGAGTGCACTGCAGCAACTGCAGCAGAAGACAAGCCACGTTCATGAACTCCCCACACTTTCTAGCCTCCAGCTGTGCGAACAAGGCGTTTCCTTCAGCCTATCTGCTAAGAATGCATGAAATGCACTCCAACGAGTCAACCGGGTTAGGAGGTTTCAGGAATGAGGAAAATAGGATTGCAAGTAGGTTTAGGTTTGTTTGGGATTTTTTTTTTTAGGACAATGTGTACACAATAAAGAAGACACTGTGAACTTTGGAAAAGTTTGGAGTAAGATGGATAATCAAGTTATGGCAAAGAACCAAACTTGCCCAAGAAGCAAACTTTTCCTATGCCACGTTACAAGAACATTCATTCTTCAGTTGGTAACTACAGCTACCTATGAGAAAATGATGACCTTTTTCCAGATAAACCAGAAATCAATTTTTTCACTTTTCTTTGCTGGATCTGTTTTAATAACTACAGAAAGAAAAAGAAAAAAATCATTCTTGTTCAGTAACAGTTGAAGCAGGAAAGTTTGGGGATTTTTGTAGCAAGTTTACCAAAATTGGCAAATTGCAGCCATTCCAGAAATCCTGAAACAGGGTCAAACTTGCCAGTCTCAGCTGGAAAAAACACACTGGGGAACCAGTCACCAAACTTGTGACATTATGTCTTTTATAGAGTAGCTTAGGAGTTTGTTTACTCACCCAGAAAGCTGGAGAGCACAATCCAATTCCCTCTGCCTAAATATGTATGAATCCACCCTCTGCCCTTCCCAGAACAACTTAACTACTAGGCTGGGAGAGTTCCCGTGATGGTGCTTAGTCTTCTATTGACACACTGTTTGCATAAACACGTTTTCATTGTGAGACAGACTGGATTCCAGTCCACCAGCAGGGCAAGAGCCCTCAACATCTCCATTGCTCTTCCTCTGACTCCCTTTTCTAAACTATCTTATATGGCAGAGATTTCCTCTGCTAAAGCTTTTCAAGATCTTATTTGAGATCTTCATCTCATGCTGACAGTTAAAGCTCTCCTCAGGTCAAGATGGCATCAGTTTAAAGCTCCTAGAAAGGGTTATGATGGAAAATGGGATTATAATCCCTATTCTTCAGTACAGGAATTGAATGATTTCCAGTGCTTTTGAAGTATTTCAAGTGTCAGAGCTATGAAGAAAAAAAATTATAAAAACATTTGAGAATAAAATTCAAAATTCTACTTGTCCTTATTAAAAACATCTTCACAATGTCAATTTTAACTACAGTGTCTGCAGTGATCCCTCCTGCTCCTTTTCTCTCCATGCAGGTCCATTAACATCCCAAGCCAGGAAGAAGGCTGAGACCAAACCCATAAATAGGGAACAAATACCATATCCCACTTATAGTTCCAGCAACCTGTCTACTGGGTCCAGCTGGAAGCTCTGGCACATTAACAGATGTGGTTTATAAACTGAAGCCCCTGTGAACCAAATACTATGGTACCTTTTGCTGAGGAAAAAAAGACAAATACGTTATCTTAAAACTAATCAGCAAAGACTCACTCAGTTAATGACTTTGTTTATTAAAAAGGTAGTATAAAACACAACCCCTTTAAAAAACAAATTGAAGACAAAGGGTATTCTCAGATGCTGCCACAAGTCTAGACATTATCCAAATAACATTTCCTTTTTAATGTTGCTTTTCTAAAGGATAAGTGAAAATGATTAATTTATTGAAAGCAAATCACCCATCAGAAAAAATTCCAAGTCTACTTACTGAAAAATTTAATCTAACAATATACTTCCATATTACAGAATGAGCAAAATAAAGTTTGCTGCAAAAGGTTTCATAATTCTATAAATATTTTACAGAACTTTCAGAGTATCCTGACAGTAAGATGTCAAGCTATAATGAGCACTACAATACACACAAGTCAAATCAACACAAATACACAACTTGCAGAATTCATTTACCGTACTGCAGTATATTTCCTCAGATGCAGAAATAATAAGAATCTAAAATCCAATTAAAATCTATAAGAATGTTTTTTGGGTTTTTTGTTGTGGTTTTTTTTCCCAATTTGGTTTGGTTTAGGTTCAAGAATTCAGAATATGGATATTGATGAAAGGCAAGTTTGGGTTTCTATGAAGCATCCAACACCTTCCAGTTTTCCTAAGTGAATTAAGCTAATTAAATCATTATTTGTAACTGTTAATAGGTTAACCTTAACTGAATAATGTCTAGGACATGTTTTAGCTAAAATGCACTGTTATTTAACATACTAAAGATTTTAAGTGAATTGCAATCCTTATACAAAACCTAAGCTTTATTAGGGACTGAAATTCATTTAAAAAAATTTTTAAAAGCCAGCAGGAGAAACAGATAAACGTTTTGATGCAAAATGAAACTAATTCTCTCTTTACAGCGGTATATGAACATTCAAGAACCTGCAAAAAAAGAGAAAATCTAAAAAGCCTCTTATTCTGAGGCTTTTTGTTTTCAAGTGTCTACCTTGGCCATGCTCCTCCAGCCACGTCATCTCCGGTGAATACCTGTAACTCCATACAAATTCCTTCCCAGCAAACCACTGAACAGCATTTGATTCTAAAGCAAACTAAAAAAAAAAAAAATCAGAAAGAGATTCTGCCAAATTATGCTGAAGGATCAGTTAATACTCTGTCATACTGTATTTAAGTGGCTTTATATCCATTTTGTTACACTGAAAATTGGTAGAAACAACTATTTTTCTAGTTCAAAACGGAATAAAAAGAATTACCCACAAATTGTTTCAGCCTTCTGCTAGTTATTGTTTTCCTCATATACAGAGGAAAGGAGACAGATTATCTTAAAATGAACTTCTCACCAAAAGTACACGGATGGAGGAACATGCAGTATACTGGAACACTGGAACGGGACTTAAAAAAACCTTAGAAACTGAGCAAAAACGTTTTTGTCACTTCTAATGAGCAAGAAAAGTAATTAGAAAACGCTTTAAATTAAAGAAAAAATAAAGTGAAAATTCCTTCAGGGTTTTAATTTCTTACCAATTTTTGTATGACGCTGATCAGTAAGAAAAATATGTAAGTTTAAAAAGCAACTCAGCTTCAGATTTGTTAAAATTTCCTATTAAACATTACTGCTCTGTATTATAAGAATTTCTTAATCATACTTCAAAATGGCAATTTCAACTTCTGTGAAAACTTTTCACTTCTGTTCAGATGGATTTATAAAAATTCCATAAATTCAAAAAAATTTCATAAATAATTTCAAAAAGGAAAACATCTAAAGAAATTGGTTTTAATGAAAACCTACTGAAAAGAGTCATAGCTGCATTAACCTCTCCTTGGACTACTAAATGCCTCAATAATTCCATGAATAGTTTATAAAAATATATTTTTGCATTTTACTGGGGAAAACGGAGGTAGACAAAAGGAAAATACGAGTTTAATGCCACACTTGAGAACAACATATTTGCATGGAAAAAGAGCTTTTATTTCTTAAGAATCCTAGTTAATAGGAAAGTCAGTAAAGCATTTGGTCTCAGTCTTTGTTGGTGCTCTACATTAGTGTGAAGTCTAAAGGAGAAGGTGAAAGGACTAAGAGCACATTGAACTTCTGCAGCAAGCCGGTCAAATTTACTGTACATACAACAATTCCTTATATTTCAAAGTCTTACTTCAAACACTAACACTAACTTTGTTTTCCATATCTGATACCATGATAAGGCTTCATAGAACTTCGTAAGTTTTATATATATTTCCACAAGTTTCCCTATATCAGTTGTAATTCCACTGTAAACCAAGTGATTTAACTGTGTAGTGTTACACAACTGGGCTCCCTTTTAAAAAAAAAAAAAAAAAAAGCAAACAAAACACAGGAGTAAGAGATCTAAAGCCTGGAGTCTAGAAGCTGGAAGAAAAAAAGGAGCACTGAAAGCAATACTCACCACACTAAACTACACTCCTCATATGCAAACACTTTCAGCTCTCCAAGGTCTGTGGTGCTTCTCACCAATAAAAATAAATAAGGCAGAACTGATACAACCCAGAAATGTATCTGAATATACCCCTACGTGCAGCTACTAACCAGGCAGTGTTCCAGATTCCCTGAACACTTCAAACACCTGCCTTGCTGAAACTCACAATCCGCACACATGTAAAGATGAGAAAATGGACTTTTTTTAGCTGTTAAGAGCTACATCTCTTCTTTATAATGAAATTCAAAATGGGGAATTTGTCATATCAGCATCCCCAGACTTTTAACCCCTGAATTCAAATAGGACAGCTATTTTTGTCACATAAGATATAATTTATAACAATGGCAAGTGGTAATTTAGATGCTCTTGTTGGGATAGCCACCCACACATATTGACTATATATTAAAAAACAAAACCAAAATAACCTTAGACAACCATACAGAATTCAGGAAAAAAATCTGTATGGTAATCTCAGAGGACAAGGTTTGAAAATAACGTTTTCAGAGTATTCTGATTACCTCATGATGGAAACACAGCAATTAGCATCTATAGTTTCTTGCAATCCAATATGAATTAAAAAATTCAAAGGACCCTCCTTGCAAAAGTGTACTGGTAACCATCCATATGAATAGCATGCTATGAATTTTTAATTGTTTAGTGCCTAAGTGCATATTCTTCTATTCTTATCAAAATAGTGGAACTCTAAATTAAGAATGACTATGCCCCAGTTATTTTTTAAAGCCTGCCACTTACTAAGATATTTAAACTTAGAATATCTTCTAAGTCCTTGCTTTTGGAAATATTTTGAAGAGGACTAGCATTTGCTTTTTCCATATAAGAGCATTACTTGAAAGCATATTTTAAAGTATTCTAACTTTTGCACAACAAACTGCAGTCTGAGCTGCCAAAAGCATTTTAATTTTTTGAAATATGGAAGATCCTCCCCAGTGTGAAGAGCACACAGAGCTTAACTAAAATGTTGAGGAGAACTCACATTCATCATGCTAACAAAGACAACAAAAAAAACTTACTCTAATATAAAAGCAAGAACAAATAAAGCCACCACAAAAATCAAAAGCCTATTTTGATACCTACTGCATACAGACCATGAGAGTGCAAAACCAAAGTTATTATGACCTAGAATACGTGTTCATGCATTTCTAGTCTCCTTGACAAAATTCCAGCCTCTATCCAACATCAACAGAAGATCTAAACAGGGGAAGGAAAAATTATTTTGCTGAATGCTCTGATTTAATAACCTCTCTTCAGTCAGTTTGCCTTACGGTTGCTATGGCAACATTGTCTGCCACTTTCTTTAAGCTTGTGACCTGATACTACTTGTCATCTGCCACCTAACACATAGCAACACATCCAATGCATTCACCCTATATGCATCACAGCGCCTGTTCCATAAAACAGTCCACCATACCAGGACACAAACTATTGAAATACTGAGTTCCAAGGGCTACAGGAAAATTAACAGTACAATTCACAATCTTGTAAAAGCTTTGCATTACGTAAGTTACATATAGTTACATAAACTTAAGGGTTTGGAATATATTTCACACTCACATGATGGAACACTGACAAGCATAGTTAGAACAGAAGAAGCCTGATGAGTTTTAATGTGTTCTTGGCAACTGGAGTTACTTAACTTGAACAGCCAATTAATACAAACTTTTAGAACCTCATTAAATACTGCTTTTAATGAAAACTTCAAAGCACACAGTTGATGACATTCTGATATTCCTCTATTCATATTAATATTGTCTGCAGTCACCCTGAAGGAAGGGATACACTCAAACATCTGCCTAAAAATCACATTTTCATAAAGCATTAAAGATGTTATGTATCAGCTTCACCATCACTGCCTGCAAGGCTGCTGTCTGTGGATGAAGCTCCATCTTCATTAATACCCTCACCATTATTCTCCCTCTTATGAGCTTCATCATTTACATCTTCCTTAGGTGTGTCATTAACCTCAGGAGGTTGTTTTCCTTCGAGCAGTTTAACACTACTTGATGCAGAATCTGAATCAGATGTAGTTTGCTGTTCCTTTGCATCAGGATCCCCTAAAAATGACTCCCACACCTTGAGCCTTTCTTCCCGTTCTCTTGCAGTCTCCTCCACCTGTTAAAGAAGTGTTTATACACATCATTACAGAGTCATACTTGCCAAAATGAGTATTTACACAGATAAAATTAAACAAATATTTATATTACAGAAATATCTCAATGCTGACTGTGAACTAATGATCTGTACGTCCAGTGGTTAATCCTCTAAGCTGATGCTTTCAGCACTCAAACAGGTCTTCTAATTTTTTGCTAAGTTGAATAATTGAGAATGATTTTTGGAGACATTCTACAGCTTTTGAAGAGAAGCAAGATAATGCAGGCATGGGCAGGGGAAGGGTATGGGGACAGAAATGCTAAACACTCCTAGAACTCACGCAGATTTACTGTTTGGAAGACATGTTTGATAAAACGGAACCTTAAAAAGCTACCTGATAATCCGTTACACCATCCCATGTTTCAGCACTGAGCTGACGGCCACCAAACCATCTTCCATTTAGAGTCAGCTTGCACAAATCAGCTTCTGTTGCCTCTTTAAATGAAACAGAAGCGACGCCATCAGGATGCCTCTGTAAGGACAGGAAACTTGCATTTAATAAGATTCTAACAAATGCATTCATTCCAATACTCTTTATATTGTCTTATAAAATCAATCAGGACACAGTTCCATTCTGATTATACATAATCATGTTTGTAAAGTTCAGTTTTCAAGTTTCCATATGTTGTTCTCTTGGCACACAGAACACAATTTTTGAACACAGAAAACATTTCAGCTAGGTTAGCTACAAATAATGTATCCATGCACTTTCATACTTGTAACGTGTATTCAAGCTCCTGGGAAGAGTTGGTTTGCCTTTACATAGACTGAAGTAGAGAGCTGATAAGACATTAAGTTCCAAAAGTTTTAAAGTAGTGAAAGATGAAGTCAAGAGTAAACACATCCAAATGAATGCTCTACTCACATTTAAAGCAGCCTAAATTCTCTGTACCTTTGCATGCTACATCAATTCTGCCAACACAACATGTAAAAATACCTACATCAAATATAAGAACCTTCTTTACTTGACCAAACTTTTCACACTCTGTCCGCAGATCTTCTCTTATCTCATTTAGCACTAAAGGATCCTCCTACAAAGCAATTACACAGCTTTAATTAAACACAAGCACTCACATCTCTCAGCTTTATTTCTGCTCCATCACCACAGGTACACATTTGTCCATCTGTTAAAAGCCCATAAATTAAGTGCTGTTATGCTGCATTTTCAAAGTCACCTGGTACTACTTGTTAATAAAGCTATTTTGTGCTCATTTCTCCATTCCAACCTTTACTGTTGTTTATTCCTCTTTCTATCCCAGAAAGGAATATTGTCAGGTATATAGGTTTTTCAGGCAGTGAAAAATCCTGACTTGAAAAACACATTCTTACCAATATTTTTTTCTTGCTTTTGGAGACAAGATGAATGAATTCAAAGCAGATGTCTGACACAGGAGAACGCCCCTCCCAAGCAGCAAGTTTAATTTTGTTTTCATCTGCTTAGAGTTTTTGCTACAATTTTATGGCAGAAAGTTCAGACGTGTTAACTTCTAACAGCACAATCTACAGAAGAAAACTGCATCTTCCTACCTCAAAGTCCTTGGGGTGAAACATATTCCTGATAATAACAATGCGTTCATGCCGCATTCGAGTTGCCCCATCTTTCTTCTCTGGCCTCCAATCCAGCTGTCTAATGAAATGAAGCAACAGTAAGAAGATATTGTTGCGGCTCTCTTCAGTTTCTACAAGTATTTGTTGAAAAAAAATCATTAATTTGGCATTTCTTGCAATATATTAACATATATTTTGACACAAAGAGATAAGCTGTTCTAAAAAACACAGCAATTACCCAGGTTTACTACTCTTACAAAGTATTTGATGTTTTAAGGTATGACCCTAAAAGGTCATAGAGGGAGTACAAATAATTTTTCAAAGACAGGTATTTTTTAAAACACTTATTTATGAAAATATTTATGAAACATTAATTCCTTCCTAATATCAATTCACACAAAAGAACCAACTGTTTTCAAGTGCAATTAAAATGTCAGTATTTCACCATTTTTTCCTAACTTACTCTGCAAAAAAGGAGATCCACTATTCCCTGAGGTAAAGTTTAACTGCTTTTATTTAAAAGAACATGCCAGAACACCTTGACTCTTACAGAAGCATTAGAAAAAAGATGTTCCCCAGTGTAGAGCCACCAACACAAACTAGTCATGTAACTCAGCACATCTGTTCTAGGACTTTGCCTTCTCACAGCAAATCTTACTTCTCGTAAGACAAGAAATGCCTACTTCATATCTTATTACAAAAACCTCCACACATTTACTTACACTTTTAAATCTCAAGATTGTACATTGGGGTGGGGAAATCTTAAGTTCCATCTTGTACCTGCTACTCTAGCTGAAGAAAACTTGGGTTTCAAATGAGAGTAATTATACCAGTAAATGATGCTCTTCAACTCCAAAGTAACACAGTCCTTTTATTCACACAAATTGCTGTGAAATGCAATTTCATAATTTTCATACACCTGCCTACACACTGGAGACTTCTTACAGCAAGAACCGTCAGTGTATCTTGGGGGCAGATATACTTTTGGCATTACTTGATAAAATATCAAGTAGCCTTTGCTCCCCTTAACTATGGGAAAACATTTCTGCATTACTGTTTACAATGCTTAGTGGAATGCTGCTTTCATTGAAATACCAAAAATATTCAAATTTTTTTTCTTCTTTAATCTGCATCTTCTTGGTTCCAAAAGGCAGAAGAACAATTTTTAACTGATAAAAGCAATGAATCGAGGTACAATTCAAAACCCAGTATATTTTATAGCGGAGAGAGATGTCTGGGGGACTCTACAAAGATATTTTAGTATCTGCCCCTGGCAGCCAGCATTTCTTGCCATTTGCAACTACTGCAGTATGGCACTTAACATATTTGAGCAGCCAGAGTGTTATAACCATCCAACAGTAAGCCCAGATATTGTGAAAGGACTTGCATGCTCTTATCCACTGAAGAGGAAGACTGTCTTTTATTTCCCCAGAGCTGTAACATTTTGCTTTTACACCTGAAGGCACCATTGCTCCCTATGTATTGTTTTAATGAGTGAATCACAAAGAAGTTCATTATATCAACATTTAATCTAGGAGCTAGTCCCCTTCAAACATGCAATACTCAAGCTATTGCACTGTCAGACAAGACTTTAACTTTGGCAAAACTTGGCATTGTATTTGAAAGAAAGCTCCACTTTACTAATAGCACTTAGAATTCAAGCAATAGTTTACTGCAATAAAAAATACAAACTTCTGCTGTTGCGACAACTTCTTCTTGTAGTCTTTACATTTCTTCTTCTTTTTGCTTGCATCATACTCCCCCTTCAGTTGGAACTTTGCAACTTCCACGTGCAATTTATAGCCTCGTATTTCTGCTTCATCCAGAAGCCTCAAAGCAAGTTGAACTGATTCTCTCTGTTTGAAGATAAAACACAGCACAAACCTTAAAACACATAGCAAAATCAAAATGTATTCCAATAATATGTCATTAAGTATACTGTGCTAAGAATCAAGTCCCTGTCGCTGAAAACCATGATACTGTCTTCTGACACATAGCTGGCATTTTTTTCTTGATCAAAACCCGGTATTTCTTCACTTCTATTGTAATTGATTAATACTTCCAAAAGCAGCTGCATAGATTTCATTCAAATATGCCAGACACTAAACTGCAATATCCAAGCAAGCTGATGAATTTAAAAGCATAAAACAAGAACAAAAAGGTTTCAGGGGACTGATTTCCTATAAAATCTGTATCACTTTTCCAAGAACAGCAGATGTTGACTCTTCAGTAGGTTTTAATGTTTTCCTGAAAGTCCTTTAGAGCGAAGACAGTATTAATGCTTGTGCACTCCACAGCCCTAACTAATAAAATTACAAAAATAGCACAGACCACAAGCCATTTGATTTTGTACCGCCTGGAGCTTCTTGCAGAACTAAAGCCAGCTGCAATTGCTATCATCAACTTTCCAAATGATTCACAAGTGCAACACATAAGGAAATAGTACTGCAGCCTAAACATTTATAGCTTAACAAAGAATGAAAGCACAGCTCTGAACCAAACCAGTTCTCAATTAAAAGCTGTAAATACAGGACTACAGCATGTCCCTTCCTGGCCTGTTTTTTCATATTCTTGGTTACACTGTGGCATATTTTCAAAGCAAAAGGTGAGAAGCCTCCCATTTCAGCCCATAATCTCTGCTACCCAAGACAGGAGCACACAGAGACATGTCCAGCAGGTATTATGGCCATTTCCAGGTTGGATAAGAGGAAACAAATAAGGTAAGTGGCATTTCTGGAGTAAATCTTGAAAACAAACACTTATATTCCAAATTGTGCTTTACATTTTCAAGAATCTTCTGAGTGTGATTCTGAAACAATGGCTATATGTGCCTTTAATAGGATGGAAAACTGCATTTCAGTGCACCACTGACCTTCAGATAACAACAGAGGCCATCTCCTTTAAGATTTCCTTCCTTATCTTTGTACAGTTTGATCTTGTGTTCTTCTGTCTGAGGATCTCGCATGATGATACCACATTTTGACATGACTTGTACAAATTCATCTTTCGTAATGTCTGGAGGCAAACCTGTAAAATAAATTCAAACTGAAGACTTACATATGATCTATTTCAAAAAAACCAGACCTCATTAGAAAAAATCTTCCCATAGTGTTTCTGTAAATAAATATATCAAAATAAAGGACAACACTTTACATACACTGCAAGAAACCATTGCCCTTGGTCATTACCTTCTAAGCATTACTTCATACCACTATTTTGAAAATCCTTGTATTTTGTAATAGGTGTAATGAATAGAAAGATCTCTGTGCTCCCTAATATGCTCACCTAGAGATTTATTGTCATGCATATCATCAACACTGCAGCAGACACAAAAACCTCTGCAAATGTAACTCTCCTGCCCAACCTTCAAATTCCACTGCACTTCTAGGTATCAGAAACAAAACCCCCCCCCAAAAACCATAAGAACATGACCTATAAACAGACAACTGTTTTCTCCATTCACAAATTCAATAAAAATAGTAAGTGATTATAATATAGAGAGATTTTAAGAACTGAATTCTCAATTGAGGATTAGCAAAATAACAAAATGGATGAGAAAATTAGGTAGATATCCCATGCTAGTTTAGCCTGCATGAAGGTTTTTGAAAATGCAAGTATGTGCCCTCCTGTGACTGCTCACAACCACCAAGTGTACCTAAGTATATGCATCTAGAGATAGCACCCCACCATCCAAAAGAGGTAGAAAAACAACATAATAAGCGCTCAGATAATTTTGTTTGAGCTTTCACATTATTTTCTCACTCAGCTCTCAACATTTTTTTACTGTTTCCTCCTTCTTACCAAATAATTACTTATAAGAACAAATGAAAATTATAGATTAAGTGATACGTATAGCTGATCCACTATCTCATCATAAACTTGTCGTTATCCCTTAAAAGCCTGCAGAAATTGTTTTTCTCATAAAAGCGTAAATTAGTGACTTGGCTGACACAGCTCACAGAATACCCCATTTAACAGATAAAAGCATGGAATACATCCATTCTGCTTTCCCACATCTGCATTTAAAGGTCACAAAGACATTAAGCAGTCAGGAATGTTACATTAAGTAGCTTGCAAATGACAGACTGAATAGTTAATATTAGAGACATATATGAGTTTCTTTTACCATCTTTAGCTCAAAGTAGATAAATAAACACTATTACTTACCTGTCACATAAACATTTGTGTTTCTGTCTTCTTCAACATGAAACCACCCTAAACACAAAAGCTTAATTTAGTTATGGTAATATATCAAAAATTGGAGCATACATATACATAAAAATGGGAATCTATGTTCCATCAGATTTATAAGAATTTTTGCTTATTCACAGGGAAGCTCTGAACATGCCTTAATTTGCTTTTTTTCTCCTTTGCATACAGATTCAGGAGGATACCTATGAAGCACCACACAATTTTAGAACCATTCTGCAAATTACCAGCACAACCTTATCTTTGCTGTACCAAATAACAGCAATCAACTGCCAGTTTTCCCACAGTACAATACAGATCACAGCTGACACAGAAGGAAGTGTTTAGTCACTTACCTGGCTCCAGCTTCCTTTTTTCTGATTTTTGTTTTGGATCTGTTTGCTTTTGTCCTGCCTCATGTGCTGATGGTTGTATTCCTGATGTCTTAGAACTTAACAGTTGCTTATTTTCAGTGGCTGTACCAGAAGCAGATGAAGTATCTGTCTCATCTGCATGGAAGCCATAGTTGGCATGATAGGTTGCCAGGAAATCTTCTGTTATCTGAAAAGAAATGAGAAAAATTAATATAAAATTTCGAAGGACTGTAAGTTCAGGTTTGTATTTCAACATTAGTTAGGTGACAGTCATTTTCTAATCTGGCAACATAGAAAATAACAGCATTTTAAAACTTTTTAAGTGATCTTTGTAAAGCCAGACACACAAAAAGAACAATCAGTTCAGGCATTAACTGAACTAGACCAAGACACAAATTCCATACAGCATATGTAGTTTTTACACAAACATTGCACAAGTTTTGCCATTTTTCAAACAAAGCTTTCCGCTTTCCATGTGAACTGATCCACCTGAAGGACAGAAACCAAATGTTCCTGGCCATGGTGCAGTAATAAAGTGATACTGATGGTAAGCCAACAACTTATCCACAGATGATGAATAACTGACACTTGCAGGCATCTGCCTTTTCATGGAATTATTTTCAGAGATGACATATATTTATAGTTACATATATTTACGTTATTTACTGCCTGTGCTGACAGGCAGTAAATATTGCACTTAAACACAGATGTATTTTAACACATTGCTTCTAAGGCAATAGGCTTTACTTTATATCCTACAAATGAATAGATAAAGAAATAGCTTGCTCTTTTCCAGAGAGAGATTATATTTGGATAAGATATATGACTGGCCAATGCCTATGTTTTTAGAGGTCAAAATGAAATTAAAAAAAACCCACAAATTAAACACAGTACTTCCAGCAATCACATGCAAAGAAAGACATCATAGCTGCTTTTGTTAGCATTCCTGCATTATGAAGTATTTACTGAAGTTGCACTGTTTTCTCAAAACTGAGCCTTAATCTTTGAAAATTTTACCTGACTCTGACCTTTGCTTCATCTGTATTCAAAAGGGAATAAAACTTAATGCCATTAAGCCATTTTAAGAGAGCTATTTTAAGCGTCAGTGGTGAAAATGTAATTTCTTTTCTTCCACAGGGGTTTGGAGCTTGTTGTTTCAACTCTAAAATTTCATTATGACAAATCAGAAATGCAAAATTGTCAGTAACAGGCATGTCAGGAATAATGCAAGATGCCATGGAGCCCCACAACTTTAAAGGTTAGCACAAAACAGCTCTTAGGCTAAACAAGATTTGCCACACACCTTAATAAAGAATGTAAATGGCTGCTCTTACAGGTATGATGTAACAGAGCATCAAGGCAAAGTACAACCACATTTAGTGAAAAAAAGAAGACTCTGCTCTAGTCAGGTTCATTTTCTTTGACATTAGCCATCTCAGCAAATACTTAGTGCCACGGCTGATGAGATCCAGAGAATTAAGAAGCTTCTATACTTGCTAGTGAGAACAGCATTATTAATTTTCATCAGAGAACCTACTGGTAAATCAGTGATTAAACCTGCAACAGGATTATTTTTCAGCTTCTGGGGGAAGTGCATTCTGCATAAACCTCCATTTATTCTTACCAAGTTATCTACCAGGGACTATCAAATTTGGCACTCAGTAACGAAGAAGTTCTTTGCATAAAATGTTATCATCCCACCATATAACCGTTACCACTGCTTCACCTTAAAATGTCTTTTTACAAGCACAGTGGAGTTTACACACATATAAAGGCTTTTATTGGAACTTCTGTCATACCACAATGGCACAAGAAACAAATAGTCACAGAACTACTTACTGGGGACTTCAGTTCTGGTAGGACAGAGATCAGTCCTACCTACACACCCACACAGTCACGCAGTTTGGAGTGATTAAGCTTATAGGAAAAGAAACACAATACTACAGGACATGTGAGTGTGTAATTAACTGCTGGTCCCACTGAAATGGAAAGGAATAGATTAACCAAATGAAGAACAGATACCCCATGCTTGGAGATGACAGCCAATATCTGTATTTTCACAGTAAGTGATGCAAGCAGCAGATGAATTCCACATGTTATTTTGAGCTATGTCTGTGAAGCACTAAAAATGTTGGTATTCATCAATACAGTACTATTGAAATAAAAATAAATAATAAGCAACATTACAATTGCTTCTTTACAATTACATTTATTAATTTATTAATTACAATTAAATATTTTGTTGTCTCCAAATTTTCCTGGGGAATGCTGAGAGATAATATCATTCACTTTTTGCACTGGTTTGAAGTATGCTTTAGTGCAAGTTCAGCAGATACTGTACTCCCAAAGCAGAGAAGCAGGGCGATCCCAGTCTGTAGATAACAACTACTTACACCAGTCAGAATATTTTCATCTTTTATCAAGAAACAGATATTAAAAATTTCATTACTGCCCATGGAGAAAGAAGTTCAGCTTCTGGTTACAACAGTCTCTTCAGACTGGATAAAAAATTCTGTTAGTAATCTTCAGCCAAAAGAAGTAAAGTGAAAAAATATGGCAGCCAGCTAGGTAAAGAATCTTTGTGCAGCACTATGGGTCATGGACAGGTCACAAACTTCTATTATACATCATATTCACTAATGAACTTTTCTACTCCTACTTAACCCTTAACATTATCTCATCCCCAAGACAGAACAGATAAGAAAAGCACTTACAAAAGATGAATGCTACTGACAAGAGACACATTTCAAAAGAGAGGTGAGAAGTGGAAGAAATAGGAGCAAAACAAGAACCCTTTTACAAATTACTGCGCTTACTGAATGTAGCACCCCAAAGGGAGGCAGGAATACTCATTTCTCCACTGCTCCACTTTGTGAGTCTGGATTTTTCACGTTTTTACCCCTCCCTAAGTCAACTGCTCCACAGACACCTTCCTACGTTTACATCTAATTAATTCAAACTTGGCACTAAAGACTTCACTCTCACTCAGATTCTCTGAATTGCAATGAATTCACGGTCACAAACTAGAATTGGCACATTACATCCATCAAGTAAATGCCATAAAATGTCTTAATATTAAGTAATTGCCCTCATTCATTGCTATATGATAACAAAACTACTATTTCACTTGCAGATCGGTAGATTGGCTCAACATACTAAATTTATGTTCATTCTCCCCTTGAAGAGCCATGTCATTATAGCAAGGCCATATTTTATACTTAAAACAGTTAATAAATTTTTTAAAAATTAGAAACCGCAACATATTTCCATGCTGTGGAATGCCAATAAGACAAATACACTTATTTTTCAAGTGCACTTCTAAGATTGAAGGAGATGGAACAACACATCGCTTATCTGGCATAGTTTTCAGATAACAATAAAAGAGGCATAATACTATTCTATTTTCCTCTAGACCTCGTAACACACTAATTCATTTCTAATCTGCCCACAAAGGGATCACCACAGCTACTGTGAAAGAGACCTTAACACATCCCAGGCACCTCTGATCAACATCCACAAATATAACCGTGACTGCATGCCAGGCCCGAGCAGCTCTACAGATTCTCCGCCAAGGCGAATAGCCAACGTACAGCTCCTTACAACAGCGCAGCCGGTCAAAGCCGGAGACGACGCCGTGGTTTTGCCTGTAAAAAGGTGTTTATTGGTGCTGCTAAGACCTCGCAGCAGGCACGATGTGGCTGAATGCGGACCCCTCCGTACCGACGAGATCCGGCATCAACCGCTCCTTCCTCCTTCTCCCCCGTCCTGGGGGTTCCCCCGTACCCACCTTGGGGAACCACGCCTTCTTCTCCAGGTCCCACTCGTAGGCAGCCCCGTCTGCCGGGTCCACGTAGGTAAAGGGGTCGGACTCGCCCTCGCCCTCGGCTGGCTTGGCTTCGTACTGCTGCTGGAGCTGCAGCTGCCGGTAGAACTCCTCGTTTCCGTCCTCGCCGCCCTCATCCTGGCCCCGTTTCACTGGACTCGGGGACCCCGCGCTTCCTTCCGCCGCCGTCCCTGATGCGCGCGCCATCCCCCCGCTCTCTCGGTGGCTGGGCGCGCACGACACTCCCACACCGCGCACGAATCGCCGGGCACGGACATCACCGCACACGGACAATCCCACACCGCACACGGACAATCCCACACCGCGCACGGCCGCCACGACCGGCCCGGGCCCGGGCGCGCACACAACACCGGAAACACCCCACCCGCCGCCGTACCTTCCGTCCGCCCCGCCCCTTCACCCCGAACTGTAGCCAATGAGATGAGCGGCGGTGGGTCACGCGGGGAGCGGCAGAGCCAATGGGGATCAGGGCGGGAGGGAGGGGAGCCTTCCTGGGGAGGGCGGGGCGGGCGCACGCAGGGGCGGGGCAAGGGCGGGACAGAGGGAGGGGCGGGGAGGGGCGGGGAGGGGCGGGGAGGGGCGGGGAGGGCGGTGAGGGGCGGGGTAGGGTAGGGTAGGGCAGGGCAGGGTAGGACAGGGTAGGGCAGGGTAGGGCAGGGCAGGGTAGGACAGGGCAAGGCAGGGTAGGACAGGGCAGGGTAGGACAGGGCAGGGCAGGGTAGGGCAGGGCAGGGCAGGGCAGGGTAGGACAGGGCAGGGCAGGGTAGGACAGGGCAGGGTAGGACAGGGCAGGGCA